>CM060947.1:220738012-220745512 GCA_030765055.1 Mantis religiosa | reverse complement strand
ATTATTTTACTGTTTAAATTAAAAATCTCAAGTTCTTATCTTATTCTTTTCCCTTCTTACGTGGTCTAATCTTTTATAACCTGCCACGCTTCTCAAAATTCTCATCTCTGCCTAATCTAGCTGTTTGCGTAGGTTCTTTGCCAGTGTCCATATTACGGAACCGTATGTTAACGTTGGGATTGCCATTATCTTATAGAATTTCATCTGTGTTTCCTTTCGTGTTTTCCTGTTCAGCGTTCTTATTATAGTCCCACACATTTGATTGAATGTGTTTAATTTCACCTCCATATCCTTGTTGTTATTTGCTGCTGCTACTGTGTAGCCTAGATAGTGAAAACTATTATTTTATTGTGTATAGCTATTATTGATCATATATTGTCCTTTCCTCTAAAAGCTAATACTTTAGTTTAGTATTCTGAGACTGAAAGGTTATACGATTCCCCTATGCTGTTTAAACTATATACTGCTCTTTGCATTCCATTTTCTGAGTGGGATATCATCACTTGATCACCAGCAAATAATACTGTATTTAAAATTATGTTTCCATTTTGTTTTATACTTTGCTGCCATTCTTGAACCTTATTATCCACATAGATATTAAAGAGTATAGGCGATAGAGGGCATCCTTGTCGTACTCCTTCATTTATGTCCACTGCTTCTGTTTTCCTTCCATTCTTTATTATTGCTATTGTAGTGTTTTTATACATACCTTTTCTATCGCTATCCAAAGTTTATCCCTTAAAACCGAATCGGAGTCTTTAACAGTCAACAAAAAGCATAAATGTGTCAACATTACATTTTTGTTGTTAAATAAGTTAAATAATTTGAAAGTTAAATTAGAAGACTGTTTGTTTTATGGTGTTTTAAAGTACCCTGAATTTTATTGTGGTAGAATTACATATGCTAACGTTATGAAAATACTTAGATAAAGAGATCTAAGGTTTACAAAGTTAATTATTCGAAAATCCTAACATGAACTATATATAAAAACAAATTTCCCTAGGAACGTTCTGTCGAGCTAATAAATATGATGAGTACAGAAAGATATCTACTTCATTATCCCTTTTGATATAGGGAGTGAGGGAATGCTTAGATTCATTTCTCTCTGTGTATCTGATATAACGCACACCTGTGAATATTTGATATACTGTGTTTCTCAAAAGCAAAATCGAGGATAAATATTTCCATTAGTAAAATGTAGTAGATCAAAGCTGAAAGTTTCTTCTGTATTGTGATATTGAGGGCTATGTGAATCTCTCAGAACGTGATGACGTTATTTATATTTAACACGTAGAGAGAGCCATTAAGGTGATTAGCTGTAGGCCATCTAAAGGTTGAACAAGTACGTCCACGCCTGTTTGATTACAGTAAGTGGGGAGCTTCAATGTTTATATACAATAACACGTCATCGTAGTACGAAGCAAAATCGTCATTTTGATTAGCAGAATTCAATGGAAACAGTTCCATAATGGAAATTTCGATTTTGTTTGCATAAACTTTGAAAGCAATCACACTTAGCACACATTGATCGTATAAGATAGTAGTTTTTATTAATTTCACTATTACAGATAGCAAATAGAGGAAGTATTCTATTCCACCCAACATTTCTATGTCGAAATTTCATCTTGAGGTGTTTCAAGGCCTCGTATCTCGGTGGAAAAAAGCAGCTTTAGAAAAAACGTCTGTATGTGCATGTGTACAGCATAACTCCAAAATTAACAGTCGGTTACATACCTAACTTGGTATTTGAGTTTTAGATCTTACAAGGACGTGAAATTACGCAGCCTCTGTGACCTAGGAACACTGAGACGACATATAACTTGATACCAGAAAGACATTAACATAGACAAAGGAATAAATATAAGTAAATGACGTATACCAGAATAGATATATGCTATAATGCTAGCATATACTCCGGAGACGGCCACAGTGACCAAAAATGTAGGAATTATTGTTCACAACATATGAAATAAACATCGTCCTCCATCTTGCGACAGTTCCTTTTTTCACATGTAGCCAACACACAAAAGGTAAAACAATGAAATTTATCTTCTCAAAACATTTCTCTAAGATGCTGCCCCACCAAAAGCGAGTGTCTTTTGATTATATAACATAAGGATAATATAAGACAAACAGTTACTTCTGTGTACATAAGCACAGGTCAGCAACAATGAATGATAGATAATATAATTAGTTTTGTAAATTTAAACAATAACACATATCTCTTAAATGGTCATCATTACGTAATACCCTACATTTTGCATAATCACTAATTCACAAATTATTTTGCTTAGGAAGAACACACAACTTCCTAATAGGTCTCTTGATCACACCTGAATCAGTCCTAACACTAACAAATCTTGTCAGTGCATCATTACCAGGGTACATCATCTCTATCACTCCCTTTCGCCATTGCATAGGAGACAGATTGTCGTCCTTTAGTCGGAAACCAGCCCGTTGTTAAAATCCCATGCGTGCTTCCGGGAACAGGCTATAAGATTTTGACCGACGCACAGAACGCATGCTTCCGCATAAATTTGTCCATGTGGACCGTTAGAGAAAGCGTCTCTGATATCAGGTCCAAAACTGGAAATTCTGAACACTGATCTCATGTGGAGATAGTTACCAGCGAATGGAAATTTGATATTTGTTCATGTGATTTAGCAAACTCCTAGATATAATAGAGTGGGGGTAATTCAAAGTGATGGCGGAAAGTAGGTACTGCTAGAAAGAACACTTCGGTCCTGAGTTCTACGTGAGACGGACGCGTATTCGGCGCCGCCTAAGAAGTACACCTTCGCGCCATGCAGCGAGACAAAGCGCAATATCTAACAATCTCTCCAGTGAGAGTTAGCGCAAAGAGTAATATATAGGGAAGACGATAAATATATCCGATTCTCCTACGCAGTGCTACTGCCCCTGTTCTTCACATCGCAATATTGACAGTGACGCCAAACACAGCAACCACACCGACGACGATTTTACCGTGGCGAGTAAAGGAGCCTAAGCAGAATAATAAACATCTGTCTACCAGATTCGAGGTGTCATCATTCAACTCACAAGCAGTCAGGACGCACCCACTCCTGAAGTACAGATGAGAGTTCTCATGCGGGAGCTACAAGTCACCTCCAACCGGTTACAATCTCCCTCTCCTTAAACTCCGCACGCCACCAATCCGTAATTGTGAGGCGTTGAGCACAAAGGAGAGCTCGACCTGGTTCGCTACTGGCCGGACCGCCCCAGAGACCAAGAATTAAAAAAATTCTTCTTTAAAATGTAAATATTGATTCTTTTTACCCGGGAATTATAATTTTATGTGTGGCGGTAGTTTTGTGTGTGATTACATGTGTAGGGCACTCGATGACAACATGTAAGCTCCACGTACCAAATGTAACTGACGATTTAATGAAAGACAAATATACATACAACAAAGACCGATTTTTACAAGAATGTCTCCCAAACCTAATTTCCGAGGTTGTATTCACCTACCCCATGGACATTGTGTATGTTTGGCTTGACATATGTGTGCGAACAATTATGAAATTAGCTAAGTCCAAACCGTGAAGTACCCTGTATCACGCCCTAACGTGCAGCCTTCGATTACAAATTTCACAGATATTACGTCCTGATATTGGTAAACTAATCCTTGTTTCACATAAGCTTGCCCCGTATCTCTTAACGGGCACGTGACCTTATCACCTCTCATTAGCTGCTGCTGCAGCATATACTGTTGTGCGGTAAAGATTAGTCCGTTATTTAACATGCCGATATAAGAGAACTGTCAAATTTATATTTTCATAGCTGTTTGAATTAATACATTACGCAACAGAGTTAATTTATCTAAAATGCATGTTAATTCTTAAACGAAGTAAAGAGGAGGTTCCATGGTTCATTTTATATGCGGAACAAACTTTGTCAACAGTGAAGCAGTGCAAGTGCGTGTCACCCATTTCTTTGCATCCAAAACCAGAGACGGTACCACCTCGTTGAACAATGGCCCAAGGCCATAGAATCTAATGTTCTACATTTCGAAAATTAGTTAATTGCTTGTCAGAACACATTTTAAATACTTCTTTTTGTTAAGAAACAATATAACATATGAGACAATATCTATACTGTTTTCTTGTTGCAAAAAGCTCCAGGGAGGTCAACACAACCTCCAAAGTATTTTAGTGTGTGGCTTAAAATATTTAATCTCTGTTTCATATAACCTTGCCCCGCTGACATGTATCACTCCGCTTGCAACTACCTTTCCCCTCACCCTAATTGGCTAATGCTTTCGCGCCACAGGCCATAGGCGGTGCCTTCCCGTCACATTGAAACCTGCAGTAAACGTCATAATAATTGCCAGGAACATAGATAAAATCATACAAATAGGAATATGAAGGCATGCAAACATAATGAATTTATAATGAAACTGAGCAAGTTGAAACTGAATGAATGAGCAATGAAACTGAAACAAGTTTATAACGAAAAGCCTTCGGCATTTTCCATTGTGATTTTTTAAAACCAGCACACAAACCTTGCAAAAATGTTTGTCTTTAAGTCTTAAAAGTCGTGTCATGCCATACTTGTGTGTTCTTCATTAACCCAAGTCTCGTCAAGGTAGTATATGTTGCGATTTCTGTTGTCCTTAAATAACGTCTTTGCCACACGGCAATATCGCAGCTGGAGTGATAAGTTTTCCTGTTGTCTCAATTGCATGTCGCAATGTTCCTAAGCATCTAACACACCTGTAAGTTCAGAGCCTAGCTGATCGACTTCTCTCACTGACAAAGACGGATTCTTCTTTGTGAGTGCATTAAACACATGTACCACAATTTTTTTTCGCCGCTTTGTAAAGGTTTTCCCTTGGGATGTTTCAGCGAAAAACCGGCGGTGGACTCCATCATTATACATGTCATAAGTACACGTGCAATAAACGATCAATGAAATAATTTAGCTCTCGCACTCTTACAACACACCTTCGAATGGCGATATATGACTAATCCAGTTAAAAACAAGGTCAGTGATACAAGTAATATAAACAAATATGTCAACACTACCGCTGAAGCACGTGCTATCTTGCCATGTGAAGGTCGGGCTTAAGAGCAAAGGAACCTCCTCTTTACTTCGTTTAAGAATTAACAAACATTTCAGATAAATCAACTCAGTTGCGTAATATATTTAATTCAAACAGTTACGAAAATATACATTTGGCAATTCTCTTCCAACATATAAAGATGTATCACCATGTTAAATAACGAACTAATTTTTAACGCACAACAGTCAATTAGAGGTGATAAAGTCACGTAACCGTTAAGAGATACGGGGCAAGATTATGTGAAAATAGGTTACTTAGTCGTCCACAGTCCACAGGGTTAAGGTGCCAATAGAACAGAAGACAACCACCCACTGGGTACCTGAAGCTAATTAATGGATTCAGCCATCTTTTGGCGGCACTAGGTCATAGACCGTAAGGTGAACAACAACATAGTATAGAATATCTATGTGAATTTGTCATTGTACAGAGAAATGGTTCTTATAAAGTAGGCCTCTTTTTCTGAAAACGATTACTGCGCATGTATTGAAAATCTTAGAGAGAAGACCAAAAAGAACGTGGGCGCTGGAGGTTAATTTATCAAGTAAAAGTACTGACCGCCTTTGTTTAACAGAGTAGTGGGCGATTTAAGCTTTCCACCCTCATATCTCGTATTGATCACGTGCCGGACACAAAAATGTTTCATTTGAGGCTGCTTGCTGTATTCCGAACTGCGATTCACATCCATGAAGTGCATGTATATTTACCCCCTCTGTTACTAGGCCAGCATCCATTTTAAACCGCAATTTCTATACCACACTATCATTAATAAACAAGATTTATTCCGCCTACGGTATAAAAACATGAGCGTAATGCGGGTTTTGTGGAAACCGCATGGTTTTAGCTTTGCCTGATGGCAGCTGAAGATCAATCCAAATGTCACACAGCACATTTTAATCCAATCTTTGGTCAATATGCATTATTTTCATGAGCCCACTAATAAATTGAAAATTGCTGTAATGTGACGTATGAACCCTGCGTTGATGGCCTGGGATTAAACGTGATAGCAATTTTTTTTAATCATAAAGACCAAGGAATTTTCACTATCATCAGCGTCATTATTAACTCTTTATGCTTTAGAGAATTCCCCTGTTCCGGCCTCATGTAACATTCCGCCTTTGTATTGATCTTCCTATTGTTCTATAACCCGGTTTTTACCTGTATGACTAAATGGATTGCGTGCGTTATTAATTTTTTGCAAACGGCTTTGTCATATTTGTCTATTTATTTGCATCTTTTCTTTGAACGAAAATATATCTAATTCCTTACTTATTACTTCTTTCGTACAAGGTTTTGTCTGTGCATCCTCTATTTCTCGGATATAAGAGGGCTGTTCAATAAATAATGCTCATAATTTTTCTAAGGTCATAATTTTTCGCACTAAAATTCAATCTTATAATATTCTGCTAGCTTAATGTGAAACAAACACGTAATCGTAGTTCCATTGTTGGTACTCCTGCTTCCCGCCTGTGAGAACCAGGCAAGTTCAGACATGTTCAATATCACCTACCGCTGCAATGGAAGTAACATGCAGTTAAAGTTGATGTTAGAGAAATCTCCGGAGTTTCTTTCAAACGTAATCACTGATGATGAAACTTGGCTACATCATTTTGATCCTGAGAGCAAACAGCAAAGGTCAGTGTGGAAATCTCCTCCATCACCAAGCCCCATAAAAGCAAAAGTGTTTGCTTCTGCTGGGAAAGTTATGGTCATCTCATTCACGGAATGGTTTATCAGTATGTTGTACCTGCACACACACACACACACACACACACACACACACACACAAACACACACACACATCAGTATCTGGACAATACTGCAGGGATGTCCTGAAAACATTGCAAGTCCATATCAGGTGCAGAAGACCACATTTCCGCAAAGCAGGATGGACTCTGCACCACGATAATATGCGGCCGCATATTGTCAATGTTGTTGCTGAATATCTTGCAAAAATCAACCTGAAGTGCATTCCTCACACTCCCTATAGTCCGGATTTAGCCCCATGTGACTTTTTCTATTCCCTATCTTGAAGAAACGCCTTCGTGGGAAGCTTTATCCATCATCAGAAGCAGTGGTGAAAGCTGCGGAGGTAATTTTGAAGGATCTCTCAGAAAATGGTTTCCAGCATGTCTTTGAAGACTGGCAGAAACGCTGGGAAAAGTGCATCGCATTCATGGGAAGTTATTTTGAAAAGGACCTTCAAAATTATGAGGATAAGTTAAGGTACGCTGTCAAAAAAATTGTAATCATTCTTTATTGAACATCCCTCGTATATTTCTATTCCTGCCTCTTGTATTTGGCTGCAGCGTTTTTCTACCCAGAACATATTGTCTTATAGAATTTTATATTTTTATCCCTTCGGGTTTTCCATTTCAAGGTACGAGATATTATTCTACAAATATATTCACTTTATTAGT
>CM060947.1:220585512-220723012 GCA_030765055.1 Mantis religiosa | reverse complement strand
ATTACTATTATTATTACTATTATTATTACTGTTATTGTTACTGTTATTGTTACTGTTATTGTTGTTGTTATTGTTGTTATTGTTGTTGTTATTGTTGTTATTGTTGTTATTGTTGTTATTGTTGTTACTGTGATTACTGTGATTACTGTGATTACTGTGATTATTATGATTATTATGATTATTATTATTATTATTATGATTATTATTATTATTATTATTATTATTATTATTATTATTATTATTATTATTATTATTATTATTATTATTATTATTATTATTATTATTATTATTATTATTATTATTATTATTATTATTATTATTATTATTATTATTATTATTATTATTATTATTATTATTATTATTATTATTATTATTATTATTATTATTATTATTATTATTATTATTATTATATTATTATTATTATTATTATTATTATTATTATTATTATTATTATTATTATTATTATTATTATTATTATTATTATTATTATTATTATTATTATTATTATTATTATTATTATTATTTGTAATTTTACATCCTCCAACGTTAAGTTATATCGGACGGTGAATGAAATGGGTTAAATGATGCTCATATGTGTCCTGGGTCCACGGAGCTTAAAGTTACCTGACATTCGTCTGTCAGGATAAGGGTAAACCCCGGAAATAACCTTATCCTCACCCTGATGGCGATTCGAACTCGGAACCTCTGGACCATCATTGGTTTTCCTATATTTGAACCCAAGGTATTTCCGAATATTTTGCATAGATGTTGCAGAATCCGTATATCCTGCTTTCCACCTCATTTAATTGGTGAGCCTTTTGGCATTTGGATATTCACCTTTGTCATATAAATCAGAAATTGTTCTATGTGAAACACACTTTTGAAAATTGTCTAATTTGGCAGCACGTTGTTTAACTACACGATGTGGTTAACTACACTAATTTGGTAAACTATTTGCCTTTTTTAACAATGTTCGTCACAGAATGAGCACTGACGTGACAAGCTTGTAACATTATTTCTCGACTCTGAGCGAAATTTGTACTTTAGAAAAGGCCTTTAATTGACATCTGTTTGTAAAAGAAATACACATGAACAGGAGTACTTATAGCTTACTTATGTAAGATCTTACGAATTGTTTCGCAGTTACACAACGCGCACCAGGTCTTGCTATGTGGTACATTTACTAACTTTGAAAAGCACGTGTACACTCATAAAGGGTCGCCAATTTACTAATTTGAGGGTACAAAATGCAACTGCGGCATAACATGTGTTTGCTTTTCTTCACTGACAATAATTCTTTTCTTTCTAGTCAGGCACCGTATCTTTCCATATCTCCGAAACCAGATGTGCTACAAACATGGGATTTCGACAGTAATCCGCAGAAAAATGGCCCTGTAACATGGGGAAAGCAACATAATTCTATAATTAGTATCTTTAGAGCGCGTAAAGAAATTACCCGTATGGTTCGGCAAAGTGAGTCAATATGTGTGCTTAATTGTACTTCATTGCAGGAACCTCATTGGCTAGTAGCGATAGAACAGCCACGCCTAAACCCACCTTATGTTCATTCCTGTTTTGTAGCTACCTTAACTTCGTGTTATCCACAAATGGTACCATAGTTAATGCCTTATTTTTATTTATTTACATTTCTGATGTTATTTCGTGTTTAAATTTTCTAAGAATATCATAAATAATTGTATTATAATATTTACTTTCTCACATGTTAAGTCACTAAAATGGATGAAAAAAGGCAGGAAATATTAAAAATGGAAAATCAGGTAGCCGAAAAGGCCAGTACAGGTAAAGAACTACTCTGACCAAACATTAGAAAACAAGATAAATAAAAATCAATGCACGAGCATTATATACTCCGAATACTATTCTCTTTATTACAAGATAAGTAAACATTGTTTCATGTAGTATTCTATCTGTTTTAACATAATTCCTTGATGAATTAGAATTGTGGTGATTACAGGAAAGGAAAATAATATTCAACTAACCTCACAATATTTGTTCTACTGCCCAGCAAAGCCAAGCACTAATATGCAAGAGTTCCTGGCCAAAACACTCGAGCTGGAGAAATGGAAATTCACGGTGCTCATAAGGTAAAGCACACTTTGAGAGGATTAACAACTACATGAACTCTAATACAGCAACCATACAAAGAGCATTAGGCACAATAACAAGAATAAGCTATGAAAGCATCAACGGTATGGGGAAGCTTTGAAAATGAACAGCTTAACAATCATAACATACTGCCAAAATTGAGAATAAGCATGTGATTTAGTGTGTATAGTAGTAGTCTTCCATAAATTTCAGTAATACATGAGAAACAGAGCAAATTGAAAGGCGTTTTACTTCCCAAAACGTGTTATAAAATGTCTATCTACTTCGAAAAAATACAATAGCAATTCCAGACAATACGCTATTATAATAAAACTCCAACAAATAATTTATAAAGAACCGTGCTTGACCATTGGAGAGCCTACCCCATCATCGAGGTGTCGATTTCAAGACTTACACAGCTCACTTGTTGCAAAACATTAGAAAGCGCTCAAACATTTCATCCGGCTCCCTACACGGAGGCAAAAAGAACTAAAGTTGCTCATGGCACAGCATGGCGACAGCAGATTTTCTTCTTCTCTTTCCTTTCATGGTTTGGGTCAAGGGCTGTTCCAGCCTCATTGTAATTTCATAGACAAAAGAGATTACAACCTACCGACATATATGGCATTGATCGATTTGGAAAAAAGCCTTTGATAAAATTGACAGCAATAATCTGTAGGCAATGATAGAACGGTATCGATACTCTACCCATACAATAAAGCATAAAAATTGTATATAATAGCATTAGTTTTAAACTCAATTCCTCAAATTATACGGGAGGAAATATACTAATAAGTCAAGTTATATGATAAGGGTGCATATTGTGACTTTGTGGGTTCGTAGAATTAAAAGTTCCAGTTGCAAGTATTCCAAATGTTCTTTGTTTCCGTAAAAATATACTGTTCAATTCTCACGTGACAACATTAGGTCACATACGCAACACAATCTACCAAGGTCGATGATAATAACAAACAGCTTTCTGATTACATCTGTTTACAACATCAGCTCAGCTGTTTACTGCTTACGACTCTCGCGACTGCCTCCTGGTGAGCCGCCGCTTTCTTAAATACCTCATTGACAAATTCCAGATATTTCTGGAACAATAAAGAAACCGAATAACCTCTATCATTCAAGATGTCACCGAAATTTCCCTTCATCTCAGTTCGTTTGTTTCGGCAGTCCTTTACCTGCGTGCTATCCTTATCTGCCGGCTCTTTGTGTACACAAATCGCGCTATCGTAGATAACGGGTTCGCGACAATATTATCAACCACTTTTTAACATTAATTTTAAAGATATCTTAATTAGACAGAAAGCCGAAGAACAATGTGTTATTTGTATTCGAGGAATTTAAATTAAAATTTAGCATATGTAGACCATCTCGTAATTATGCAAGATTAGGAGGAAAACCTTCAGAAATGAGTTCCTTATTAAACTAAATTGTGAATTAATACAACTTTAAAATCTTTATTTCTAAACTAAAATGATGACATTGCGGGATATATATTCATATTGTACTAAGTGATTTAGTGATGTATACCTTATATAAATGAATATGCGATCAGAATTGTTACTAAATACTATTAGAATACGAATATCAGAAATTTGAACCAATCATAGATATATCAAGTTACCTTTTATTCCATTCGTCTTGTCACCTTATTTTTATCACTGCTTCAGGAGCTTTGCTTTTCCTATCTTCCTAAAACAAAAAGAAACGGCGTTGCATGTCACTGAAGAATTCAATACCCAGATTTCAAAAAAAAAAAAAAAAAAAAAAAAAAAAATTTAGATCTCTGAGGACAAAAACTTCCATATGTACAAACTGGCATAAACCACCTCTCAAAATATTCGGAAGTCATTTTAGTTGAATATATGTCAAGGATATGCCACTAACATTTGACGAAAATCTTCATGCTGCGTCAGTAACGTTGCCCATTTCGCCTCCCACTGCTAACATAACTGGTATCGAAGTCGGGATTCCTTCCTCGGTCTCCGCCGTCGCTGGTCGGCCGTTTGCTTTGCAGTTGCCTCCGGCTGCCTCAAACCGCGGCTACTGCATGGACTCCTTGTATTCTCAGGTGGTAGGGCCGAGACAACAGAACACCCGATATTTTCTGAACACTTAATTTGATTATTTATCTACTCTCTTGTGGAACTCGAGCTTTATTCAGATATTAGCACTCTTAACTCGCAGTGGCCGTGCCCGCCTGCAATAATGCTCCTATAGTACCGAAATTAAATTGACGCGTATATATACAAAAGTTTGCTGAACCGTCTAACACCACTCTAGATAGTTGAAATACCAATCCATTGCCTTACTTCACTCCCTTTCTGAACACGCTCGCCAGAGTGCAAGGTCCTTGTTACATACAGCGACTCCCTTAAATAATCGGACAAAGCAGGGTACTAAGTTTCGAAAGTGAAATCAGCGTTTGATGTGCTATTTTATTGAAATTAATGGTAATCGACTGTTACATGGTTCATTCTGGTATGAAAATAAATGTTATTTCACATAAAAATTGTATAATGCGTGCTTGCGTGCTTTTTTAAGAATTAAAAAAGAAATATGTCATTTTTTGGCCGTCAAAGGTAATCAGACATAACTTGAGTGTGATACAAAATATGGCTTAGTACTTCGTGACTCTCCCTCTTGTTTTCAATACTTACGGCCACCTATTTGTCATGCTGTGAACCAGGTTTTTCAGGTAGACTGTAGAAAGTTTGCTCCATTCCTCTTGCAACCTCTCCTTCAAGTTCTGCTTGGATGTGATGGGGTCCTCCGCACGGCCTTCTCCAGTTTAACCCATACTGCTTCTATGGGATTAACATCCAGGGACTGAGGGGGTGAATGCAGTACTTGAGGACAGTTGTAAAGTAACCATAGCTGCACAATGTGGGACGTATACTTCGGATCATTTACCTGATAAAATGAGAAGCTGTCCAAAATACCCATCATTTCTGCACATGATTTCAAATTTTGCTGTAATAGTCTCACATAGACTTCCTTGTTCATGGTTGTGTCTATGAACACCAGCATTCCCACTCCCGTAGACGAAATACAGCCCCATTCCATCACACTCCCTCCGTCGTGTTTGACTGTGCCTTGTAAATTGCGCTCTTCCATCTTCACATTTGGTTTCCTCCACACAACCACCCTGCCAACGGAACCAGCAGCGTTGTATTTGCTTTCGTCACAAAAAAATAACTTGGTACCGCCAATCGGTTATCTTGTTAACAAAGTCTTTAGCAAATTGTAATCGCTTCCTTTTATCCTTACTGGTAATTTATGGCTTTTTATGGCTACGTGACCATTAAAATCTTGTTTTCACATGGCCCTTCTGACCATTTTAGGGCTGCCATTCCCAGTTGTTCGTGAATTTCAGCGCATATCACTGGAGCACTTATACGCGGATTCCGTTTTACCTTCCGCATGATATAAGACTCCTGCCTATCGGTAAGAAGTTTTGGTCACCCTGGCTTTGCTCGAGATTCAATTCTGTCTTCATACTTATACCTGTGAATTGTCACTAACTGTAGTTTTGCTAAGATTCACAATCAATGCTATTTCTCAGTTGAAGTTTTGTTCTTTTCCTAGTGATAAATAACCAACTGTCTCTGTTCAAAGGTATTCTGCTTACCTCTGGGCCCCATATTATGTTATTGGCTTCTTTTTTGGTGCACAGTTGACGTACTTCTACGACGTTGGTTTGTCCACTGACAGACTTCACTGACTCGTTTATATTTCATTTCATTTGTGCTGTCCGATTCTTTTTGTGTCGTAAACTCATGATGTAAACAAGGTTGAATGGGGAAGCTCTTAGTTTAGCCGCATTTTCAATCTCTAAAGTAGATATTCATAGCAAATGATCTTTGCATAACACAAGGAGTACCTTGAGATTGATACACATAATCTATCCTGCTTTATAGAGCACTCTATAGGGTAATGCAAAGTCTGTACGATTATTTATGAGAGCCAGTGTATATCTGCCCGGGTCCATGATATTACACAGAAATTTACATTCTTAATTTTGCAAACATGATCGAAATAAACCGTTTACAGTTCTCAGATATATACTATTATTGAACACATTTAATTAATAACTTAATACAAACATTTAATTCAATAATTGATCTGTATATCCAAAAGTTCCTGTTCCAATGCCCTAAGTTCCCCAAACTTTTATATGTAAGTTCATTATTTTAGATTACTTTTTAAACTTCCTGAAATAGCTGTGACAATTTTTATTGGAATACTATACCTTTTGTAAATAGTCCGTGAACTTTGAATTCCACTTCAATTAAAACAGCTTTTGTGTAATTAGAAATTTTAACGAGTATGCAGAATTCTTGTGCACGAAACAGATCTCATTAAGGACAAAATTTAAGTCATATTACACAGGGGTGAATTTTAAATAAGCTCTTTCTGCAAATATCTCAGATCACTATTTTTCGTTTGACGTATTCATTTAAAGAGAACGGGATTTGAAAGCCACTGCAGAGACTACCATTATAAAGAACTTATTTTGGCTTACTCCAATCTACTACGAAGATGTAACTACACATTAACAAGTATTAGATTCAATATACTTCGTAGGAACTGATTGTAGAACAGAGAATAGAGACTGTCATATTCATGCAAGATTCATATTTCTCAACTGGATGCTCCTTAGTTTGTTTACTTGTTCATGCTAATAGGTTGTATTTCCAAGAAATTCCATTGCAATTTTTCTTTTTAAAAATATATCTCTTTAGTGTATTGCTTTTTTCTAATATGTAAGGGACCACATCTTTTGTACATATGTAATGAAACTGTATCCTTTATCTACAAGATATATTCAAATAGATAAATAGGCTTTAACATTACTAGTTTTGTACAAGAGGTCGTGTATATGACTACAGAGCTTGTTTTCTCTGTACACCCATCAGAAAATCGCATGGAAGCTTCTTAAGTTCCTCTTTGTAAACTTAATGAGCATTTTATTCATATTAGATGTCTTCCATAATGACCACCAAAATGATGAAATATCCAAACGTCTTGCTCTACTCAAACGGAATGGATCATGTTAACTCAGTTCTGTTCCTGACATAAGCTTCAAGGTACTATACCTCTATAGCCTGTACCAAAGGGCTTGAAACGCTTGTCTCCAATTTGACAAGGTGTAATGTGGCCAATTTCCTTAGGTGAACCAGTAGGTTGGACATAAAAGATGATGCCCCTGTGGCATAATTGTAGTGCTTAAGGCGCTGCTTTGCTTTGGTAAAATCAAAGCCAACACATGTATCCTATTCTGCTATTTGCTTAAAAACAGAAGCATATATTTGTTCCGTTATTGAATATATCATAAAAGTGGGGTATCCACAAAATATGTTCTCTGGAAGAAAATGAAAACGAAACGTCAAAACAAATATATTTCCTAATAAGCAGCTTCAGATTAACAATTAAGGCTTGAAGTAATAGAAAAGGTAAGTAAATCCAAATAATAAATTAATACATGGCTGGCCCCGTAGCTTAGTCGGTAGAGCACCTGCCTACCGTGCTAGGGGTCCCGAGTTGGATTCCCGGCGGTGGGGTGGGGATTTTTCTCCGACCAAGATAATTCCCCATGTTCCCCAGAGTCTGGAAATATGAATGAGAGTGTGAATGTGTGCGTGATGTAATGATAAATAAACCCAAATATAACGAGTTAACACCTTCAGTATGTTCCAAAGGAGAACGGCCGCCGATATGACCATAGCAGTTAAAGGCGAGGTTTAAATGGAACAAGCAGAAAAAAAAAACTAATTGATACATATTATGTTTGAAAGGTGTTTTTATTTCAACAAATATTCAATTAATTTTCTCAAAAGGTAAATTAAAGTCCGCATAAACCACGGCGTAACAACCCAAAACGGGCCAAGACGTGCCGACTGCCGCCCTTACACCCGCATATGAACGGCAGAATTGGGCTATCGTCCACCGATACGGAGAAATGTGGTCAGGAACTCGTAAACTCCAGCCGAAAAATTGGCATTCCTGACCAGAATTCGGTACCTATCGCATTTCCTCAAACTCCTCCCCTGTTGAGTTTAATTATTAATGTTTAATTATTTAATGTTTATTATTTTCAATGGTAGCTAATTGAACTAATACATAATCTAATCATTTATAACTTAATTTTACTGTCAACATATACTTTGAAAATAGTGTATGGCGAAATTTTTTTAGATTAGATGAGGAAAACTATTGAAGTAAAATCATTGGATTTAGTTTATTTCTCTCTTAAACTTTCTTATTAATGATAATGAAATTAATTATAATTAATAATAATTTTATTGATGCGCTGCAGTACGTACTTTTGTAACAGCTATAACATTTAAACAATACTGTATATTTATTTTATGAGCCTTGTTATACGCAAAATATGAGGGACGATACACTGCACGCCAGTGTTTTGCCTCGTTCAGATGTCGCAATTTGTTTTAGGGTTACTATAAGTAACGTTCTATAGTGGTTTATTTATTTAATGTTAGTAGAATTTCTTTATCATTTATATTTCATGTTAGGCTTGGATTAGCTAATCTGTTATTGGTTTGGATTTATCTACGATACACATAGAATGGTCTGTAGACAAAGGTCATCACTTCAGTAGGAGTACGTTAATATTTCATCATAGCTGGAAAGCTAGATTCGCCACTACAGTTCACATGTGCACCTGGAGCAGTAATGTCTTATGATAGTTTGAAATTTAAAGTCTGGCCCTCAAACCTTAATCTGTGAACACAGGTTGATCTTAGACTCCGGATGGAAGGAAAAGGGGCTATAGAATCATTACGTGTATTGCTTCAAAGGGGTAAAGAATTCAAGTGATTTAGTATTTCCTTACTAACATAGATCAATAAGCATTATATCGGCAGAAGTATGTGTATTCAATTCTATATCACGCTGTGTTATTCCACCTCTTCGTAGAGTGGTCTAAATTGAGTTACACTCACCAGATATCTTATGAGAGGAGCTACGTCACAGTTATGAGACGCTGCGGTATCCTCCCACACCAGCTGGCAAAAGATAACGGGGAAAATGAAGCCTCTAAACGCTTTTAGACATCTCTCCATTGGGTTTGACGCATATGGAGTACCATCTTTCGTTCTGGCCGAAGCTTTTTAAGGAAAACATACATTTGCGTACTGAAAAATCCATGGAGAAGGTGAGCTTCTTGATAGTTTCCTAATTCTGAAACCAAAGTTCCGGGCAGAGCTTCGCTAAAATGTGCATTTATATTACTGAGTTTCAAGTTGAATCACAATTATTTACACATTGCTGCCTTACTGTTACATAACTGATGTAGGGAATCGTGGTAAATTAAGCCTTCCAGCTCAGATGAAATAAGTATTGGTTATCGCGATGCCTACTAATTAGCAACACAGGACGAACCGGGCGCTTACATGTGTTAGATAGCTGCTCAGTTTTCACATAATAGTCGAGAAATACACAGATTTTGTTTACGGTATTGCGATTTCTTTTGGCTGTCTGGAAGGATTGTCTTCGAGAATGATCTGCACGAATATTGGCTCCATATAAGCAATGAGAGTTCGACTCGCCCTCACATCTATCAACGCAGTTCATTCCGAACACAGTGCATTGTTGACTGAAGTCAACACTGGGGTTGCAGTCATGACACCTCTCATCACTTGCGGGGGGTCGGTGAGTAGGTGTACGGAACTACCTTCCTACTTCAGATTATGAACCAAGGGTAAAGGCGTGAACCAGTGTGGGAGTTAATATGTGAGTGAAGCTCAGAAACTGAGCGTGAAAGGGGAATGTTCCCCATAGTTGATAAAATAAAGTCTGCCTCTGCATTGTAAAGGTAGGTGCATGCCTTCAATGCGTGCTAAGTTCCGCTATAGTGGGTCCTTGGTTAAGGCTTTTCTAGGATTTCTCTTGCATCAGAGGGCACCTATTTCACCCATTTCATTATTAAATTATAGTTTTATCGTTTAAATTGACTTTGGGTTTTAAAGAGGTTATGATGAAACAAAATAAATGCAAGTAAGTTGTGAGCTTGTAATATAAAATGAGCTTGAATGAAAACGCATTTTAAGGGGACTTCAGTTGAAAATATGTATATTTTTACTGAAGGAAAACCAATCATTCTCTAAGGTTTCTTGAAACCTTGTGGGGTATCGTAAAGTTTTATATACCACCTGGTAGTTTTTATACTAGATTGATGAACATTTTAGAGTGTTATCATTGATCCCTCTGGACATCATGTTGGTAGTATCACCGATTTGAGTCTTTTTCGTTTCTTTACAGTGAATGCAGACTGAGCTGTAAGATGAAAAAATTGAGGCTCGTAGTGTGATCAAGTTCCTGTATTTGAACAAAACGTCCAGGGAAATCCATCATGGGATGACGACTGTTTATGGAAATGACTACCCATCGTATGACAATATTATGAGGTGGAAAAGGAATTTTCAATGTCCTTGAGAGATGAGTCAAGAGTTGGTTGACCGTCGGTGACAGACGATGCTGTCACAGTGAAGAAAGTGGAGTGTTTAATACTGGAAGACAGAAGAGCAACCATCCAAATGATCATGAATGAGACACATCTTAGTTATGGTAGTGTGCGAAAAATTATTCATCACGAACTGCACATGTTTAAGGTGTCTCACGGTGGGTTCCACGTTTGCTTCTCGCACCAAGTGACTTTTTCTTGCTCCCGGAAATGAAGAATCCATTACGTGTTCGCCGATTTGACAACACAAATGACGTCAGTAATAAAGTGGAAGAGTGGTTTAAAGCAAATTCTGCAGACGTCTACAATCAAGGAATTCGGAAGGTCAAGAAAGGCTGGGAAAAATGTGTAAATCTGGATAGTGACGCCCACCTCGGTAGCGTGGTGGTAGCGTGTCTGCCTCACGTTCAAGAGGTCCCGAGTTCGAATCTCGGTCAGGGTGAGTTATCTGGATAGTATTTTTCCGGGGTTTCCCTTATTCTGAAAGATGAATATCAGGTAACTAAGCTCTAAAGACCCTGGGCTCATTTGAGCATCATTTCATCCATTCCATTCAACGTCCGAGATGACTTAACTTTGGAGGACCTAAATTACACACACACAAACACACACACTGGAGGGTGACTACGTAGAGAAAAATAAACAAGCACATATCAACACAATCTCTCTCTCTCACGTCAACAAAGTATACTGAAAAATAGCAAGAGTAAGCTACAGTACCAAGCTACATCATATTTCAAATCAATGAACCAGAGTAATTAAGGTGTTGAAAGTAAATAATGTGTTTTTGAAACTTTTCTCCTGGAAGGATAATAATTAAAATGCGCCCCCAGAATTATCAAAAAGTGTAACGGCAGTAAAGTATAATTCATTTACGAGGTTGACTGTACCTAAATATTTTACAGGTTCTGTTAATAAGCAGCAGCTTGGAGATTATTTTATTTGAATTTCATACTAAGATATGAACCATTTTAATTTATTTTATTCTTCATTGACTGTGCCCTGTTTTCTTGTGTTTCTCCAGCTTGTGATTAGAGATACATGACCAGAAAATATTACCTTTATCTTCAATTATTTTAATCATACTTAATCTTACTTAACTATAAATACATTCAATTGTCTTTTAAAATTGGAACAAGTCAGCTTTTATTTTCATTAGAATCAAATTAGCAAACAATGCTGGCCCTGAAGCCAAACAATCATTGATTTCAATTTCTATACCATATTTCATAAGTCAGAAGCTGTAATTTCATCCCCCCTTAATTCCTACGAGGAATAATCGCGGAATAAGTAATCCACGTCCTGTGCAATTGAATCTCTGGTAGATAAGTGCTGAGCGCTGGCAGCCATTTTGTGTCAGTTTCACCGTAGCTTGTCAGCTGTCTTCAGAATCATAAAACTGCCACTCATTCGTTTATAACCCAGATATGCGAAATTACTGCCCGCTCTCCCTTTACTGGTATCTCCGTGTAACATCGCAGCAGTAAAACACAAAATTGTCCGTATGATGTTCGACAAAGCTATATTATGGAAATGCACGCACATCAGATAAAAGCCACACCTTGAAATGACGGAGCTGTGTGTATTACGTCACAGTTGCTGCCAACTTGCGGTCGTTGAAATAAAATGAAAACCTTGTAAGGTATTTTTACCTGTACGTTTGGAATCGGTTGACTGGAACGTCTTTTATGCAAGTTGATTCAGATATTGGGAACTAATGATATTTCTATATTGGATTAATATCATTAAAGCGTATATTTCATAAACATTAAAGTCGAATATGTTGCATTAACATAGCTCTTACTACTCTTCTGTAATCTATTCTTACAAAACCTAGCTGCCACTAGTTATTGTACATCCTATACAAATACATGAAAATTGCTGACTCCAGATATATTCGCTGACTCAAGTCCCCTGTCCATAAGCCTTTGGTGTTCCTGAGCAGCTTGGTGTCATTTCTTTGCTCGCTCTTCGTGCTGGCTGGATCTATTTAGCCAGAAGGTTTTTGCTGCGTGCCCACCCGTTAGGTAAGGTATATTTGGGATGCTGTAGGTTGACATGTAGGTTTTTAGGTTGGTACTATTGTGTGAGGTTACAGTGATTGTACCTTGGGATTGAAAGAACAGGATGCAATACCTAGCACCCTGGTGTTTTGTTTCTGATTTAAGATTGGAAAAATGTTGATGCCAAACAGCTTAGGAGATTATGTGGAGCTCAGCTTTAGCTGCTGTTAGGATTAGCTCCTGGGTTATCTTGTGTGCCCGCAAGCCATGCGGGGTACCCGATGTAAATTATAGCGGCATATATTGGGGTCATAATATCGCAATGACCTGACAAGGGCGCTTCTATGATTAGGTAAACTGGCGTATAATTTTGATGCCCGACGCCTAATTTCATCCTCCACGTATGGAAGACCCGAGGCTTCATGAAGCAACCTGGTGGGAAAGTAGCGGCCCACAGAATAGATAGACCGTAGTCCTCCATTCTGTGCACGTTGAAGCCATGCCAACTGCGGCCATGCCCCACATTTCGCAGGTATAAAGCATGGCAGGAATTACCGGCGCTCGGAAAAGGTATAACCTCAGGCCAAGCGGCATCGAGCTCGACCCCAGCATTGGATACAGGGAAGAAATTGCTCCCTGTAACCTTGCCCCTAGCTCCCTGATGTGCTGGCGAACGGTTAGACCCTTATCCAAAGTAACTCCTAGGTACCGGACAGAGTTAGTCCACTCTATCCTTTGGCCTCGGAAGCTGAAGTTTGGGCAGTCTGCGGGGGTGTGGGCTTTGTAAAAAGTATGGCGTGGCTTTTGTCCGGATTTAGGGACACTCCGTCAACGCCTTCATCACTGCTGTGTGAGACGGAGGTGCCTCTGTATAGGGTTGAGGGCTCTGAGGATGTGTTTGTCTTTGTAGAACAGAAGCATGTCGTCAGCCTATTGTGCCATTACGACTCGTGGCTCCGTTGAATAGTCTGCCATAAAGACATCAAAGATGGCGATGTGCGGAGGATAGCCAAAGCCCTCAGAAGACACAAAGGTCAATACACCACCCCCATCCATGGAACCCAAGCCCTGGCCTATGATCCACAGGCCAAAGCAAATGCTTTCGTTGACTACCTTGTGTCCAAGATACGACCTCCAGGATGACATCTTTTCCGAACGCGTCCGTCCAAGGCGCACTCTTGCGTTCAAGTAATGAACAGTGCTCTCTTCATCCCCACAAAATTTACATATGCCTACCTCGTTACTTCTCAACCCTTTTACGTATAATATTCCTACTCTCATTCATGCTATGCCTCCTCTTCCGGTTTTGTCACATTGATGTATACCCTATTTTGTCCTCAATTGCTTATAAAATGTCAACCATTCCTTTTGTTCTATACCTTCCCATATCTCCTGCCTATCTATGTCTTATGCTCTAGTTCTCACTTCCTTCCAAAAGCCGCTACGATTTATCTCCAGTGTTCTCCATAAATTTCCCATGCCTATCTTCGATACCATTGTTTCCAGTTCCGACCACCCACTATTTGTGTTCTTAATGCTCTTCTGTTGCTTCTTGCAAGGTTCAGTAATTCCCCTCTCTACCTTTTAATACCCGTATACCATAATTTCATTATTCCCTCTATTATTATTCCTCTCCTTTCTGTATTGCCTAGCCCTAGTAATGCCACTTCTCTTGGTGTCAATTTTGGTAGCCCTAGTAGGTCTTTGAAAAACAATCCCTACATCTGGTCTAGTTTTGACTCTGTTGTGCCCCATACCTCCACCGCATGCATTGTTCTGGCTTCAACGACCGCTTCATACATTCCTTCTAACCATCTGTTTACATATTCTTACCTCTGACATTGCCGCCCTGCCATTAGGTATCACATTTCAGCCACTAATTAATTCAGCTAAACGCTGAATTCGAATTTACCATTTTTGTATAATACAGTAAGTGTAGGGATCGTCCAAATTGCAAGGAGCTTTTTGTTCTTTGATTATGGCTTTATTTATAGTGAGGGAGAGGCAAGCTTTGGTTATCAATAGCCATTTAGCCGTCGGTATGTCATATTTCTGTTAAATCATCCCACGCAAATTTACTTCCCTTAGGCATATTTACAGATTCTAAGAAGTGCAAGAAATAATTTCGATTAAAAACATGTTGATGAGGCTGGGAATCGAACACAGGACTTCTGCATCTGAAAGCTATCAAGCTAACTACCAGGCTAAAGTGGCAGTGACTAGTGACTACGTACGACAGAGTGTACATAAACAAACTGCTGTGGAACTTAAAAATGTTCAGTTTTTTTTAAAGTTTATTGATGGAAATTAATCATTGTTTCACACTAGCCGTATATAAGCTAAGGTTTTGGATAGATACAGTCGATATGAAGAATTTAATGTCATGGCAGGGATTTGAATCACGGATCTCCTGGTTTCCGCCCAGTCGCTCTTACCCATTGAAGAATTTAATGTAAGGACAGCATGGTAGCTCAATGGGTAGGAGCGACTGGACGGAAACCAGGAGATCCATGGTTCAAATGTCGGCTACGGCATTGCATTTTTAATATGGACTCTATGTACAGTCTTTCGTACGAAGATGTTAGATATCTGTTGCAGCAGATAGAGGGCTTTTTGAAATACACTGTCAGCATTATAAGCATATAACATTTATTACTTTATTGAAATAGAACGTTGATACCAAAACTAAAGGATTGAAATAAGTAAAGAAACATGATGGATTTCAAAGGAATGTTGATTCTTTGTTAAAATACGTGCAGGGGCAGATGAGTCGAATAGCAGTTGGGGTGAATAGTTTTTTTTAACTAAAGGAACGTAAGAAACAGTGTCCTTAGCAGAGTTCAAAAGGGTAGCACTTGACTTTGTTTGAATAGGTATTCTTCGGACCCTGAATAATGGCATGACAAAATAGTCACAAAGGGAATCTTTGGTTGAATAAAGGACTTCGAGAAAGTGAAAGTTACACCACACACACACACACACACACACACACGCACACACGTGCGAGCACAGGGTGTCCTCGGCGTGAAGCCGATTAGGGCAGTCCTCTTCTGTCTTGGTCGAGGGCAGATCAGAAGCGATGAGAGAAGATATTTGTCAGTTCATATGTACGTGAAGAACGAATTAAGTTTTATCGATTAATAAGCATTTCACATATGGTAACTCTAAACAGTGATATTGGTAACCCTTGGTCGGCAAATTCGAGTTTAATGTAATGATAAAAGAAGCAGTCATTAAACCAGTTTGACACGGGCATTCCAGTATCATTAAAACTATCCTTCTCATACATACTCCAGCATACCCTGAGATAAACCTCATTGCTTTACCCTGAGCTAAACACTATTTGTTTCAAACTGTCCCACAAACGTGGAACTGTGTGCCACACCCATTATATTTGCTTCAACGTCTAACCTAGCCTTTCTCATATCATTGCAAAGTATCTTCTACATCAACGAGTATGCACCTTTGTGTTGGGAAAATAAAAAGTCCTTAGGTTTCATTTTATCAAAAATATCACTAGAACTTTGATTAAATTACCAAGTTGTGTACTATATTCGCAAGATTTCTTCAGCGTTTGGGTCCCAAGTCCTCATTCGGTAGGTTTCGCCTATTTGCGTAAACACAAATGAAAACTTTGAAACAGGAAATGCGCTACACACTATGACATCTAGTGGACAATATGCTAAGCTTTCACACGTACGCCATTTCATTTTGAGCATTTTTGAGGTTAATTATTAGCTAACCAGTTTACAGCAAATCTAAAAGCAAGACTATATTGTCAGTGTTATGGCACTCGAAATGGGACAAACTATTTTTCGTCTACCTCCGTATAACTGTGATCTCAATGCACGTGAGCTGGCGTGGGCAAAACTAAAGAATGTTTACAAAGTACGCAATGTTAACGAGAGCCACAAATCTGCGGAAACTTGCTATAGAAGCGACGGATCGGGAAGGATACGCTAAGAAGGTCCAAGAGCTGCAAATACAATATTGGAGAAACGATGGTGTAATAGAAAATGCAATTAATGAAATTATTAACACATCAGAGGATACCAGCGATGAAAGTGGCGCAGTAGACTTGAAAAGCAAAGAACCACAAAGCGCGTGAGTGTTGTTATAGCTGTCATAATTTGTGTTTAGCACTTTTATGTATTTTATAACAGTAAATATATCAGCATACAGCATATCGGTTGGAGTTCAATTGTTTGTTGACACATGGCATACCTTCGGTGCATATCTTCGCTTATATTACCGCAATTTGGCTGAACTGTGATTTTCTAGGTTGACCACATTGCAGAAACAAAAGCCTGTTAGCTCTCTTTTCTTCCCCTCTGCCCCCACTACACCGTAATTCCAGCGCTCAAGAAATCTTGCGCATATAGTAAATGTAGCACATCCAATATATTTTCAAAGGTTATTCACACAAATGAACTAAATCTACTGATAAAAATTAATAAATGCACATAAGTCACAGCGAAAGTAGGGGCAAAACAGCAGAAAAATATTGGAATTAGTGTTCATTTCATCAACCACCCATTTCTGTTATACGGGAGCATTCAAATATTGTCACTTTCGTCACACTTATCTAGCAGGATTGAAACCAAACTTTTGTTCTTTAATTGTACAAGCACCTAGACAATCAAATAACATCAGCTTTTGGAAAATAAAAGAAAATCTTCAACAAATGAGATAGACGTTGTTGAAAAGAGTCACTGATTAACAGACAAAACAATGTAGGAATACAAAATGCATCTTAAAGAATGGTTATAAATGCGAAGCTGCTAACTTCGGTACTTTGAATTCAAGTCAGTTGAGGGTATCGCAGGTTCAATAATTGGAACTTCATATATGTATGTACCCTACATTGGTGCCTCCGTTGCCTGACCATTAGAGAATGAGGCAGAGAATTAGAGATTTGTTTTGGACATAAAGTCATACAGATCGTTGTTTGTTGCATGGCTTGAATGAATTTAAATGGGTATTGATGATGGTGAAGGTCGGATATTGATTGCAATATTTCGCGTGAAGCCCGAGGCAGTGTTTCGCCTCGAGCATAATATAAATTATACAGCACATAGCATATGTGCACGGGATAATGTGTACACTCGTACATTATCTAATACGTTGTTCAGTAGCTGCCTGGATGTGGCTGCATACGTAACTCTGAGGGAATGTGATGAAATCTCTCTTACAGGGAGCAAAATCTTAGTTGCAGCTATTGAAAGAAAGAAAATTTAGAACATGTCCTCAAAAGAACACTGCTTTTCATTATAATTTCTTTACGGTAATAATTTTTCGCACTAAAATTCAATCTTGTCATTTTCTGTTAGCCTAAGGTAAAACAAACAGGCCGTAGTAGTTTCATTGTTGGTACTCCTGGTTCACGCCTGAGAGAACCAGGTAAGTTGAGACATGTTCAGTATCGGCTACTGCTGCAATGGAGGTAACATGCAGTTAAACTTGATGTTAGAGGAAGATCCGGATTTTCTTTCAAACGTAATCACTGCTGATGAAACTAGGCTACATCATTTTGATCCTGAGAGCAATCAGCAAAGCTCAGTGTGGAAATCTCCTTCATCACCAACCCCCAAGGAGGCAAAAGTGAGGAAGTTGTGGTCATCTCATTCTTTGATATACATGGAATGGTTTATCAGCATGTTGTACTTGAACACACATCAGTAACTGGACAATACTGGGATGTCCTGAAAACATTGCAAGTCCATACCAGGCGCAAAAGACCACATTTCCGTGAATCAGGCCGGATGCTGCACCACAATAATGCGCGGCCGCATATTGCCAGTGTTGCTGCTGAATATCTTGCAAAAATCAACGTGAAGTGCATCCCTCACCCTCCCTATAGTCCGTATTTAGCCCCATGTCACTTTTTTCTGTTCCCTAACTTGAAGAAACACCTTCGTGGGAGGCATTATCCATCATCAGAAGCAGTGGTGAAGGTTGCGGAGGTGACTTTAAGGGATCTCTCAAAAAATGGTTTCCAGTATGTTTTTGAGGACTTGCAGAAACGCTGGGACAAGTACATCGCATTCAGCAAGGACTATTTTGAGAAGGACCATAAAAATTATGAGGATGAGTAAAGGTACGTTGTCAAAAAACTATTGTGATCATTCATTATTGAAGAGCCCTCGTATGTTATCATTGCGCAACACTTAAATTTTAAATATGTTTTTGCACTTTCTGCTGACTTTTTAAGTAAGTACCTACAGCATGTTTGATATTTCCCATTATTCCATTGCTTGAAGAAAGAGAATTAATCCTATACATAAAATATGATTTAAGGATAAAAAAGACTATTCTACAAAATATACCATAATTAAAGGCCGGAGAGATGTGCGGCGGCATAAGGTACAAGTTAGTTGGACAGGGAGTATGAATGACGTCAGACGTACGGCACTGCTATCAAATGTGCAATTGTCGAAAGCCACGTAACGTTGTAGTGTATTCAGACGCAAGGTTAAGGTGAATAACGCGACTGTTTTGTTTCCTCTCGCAGTGAGGCGGTTGTTACCTCAGGCTGAACCAACCTGCACTTGTTTACATGGGCGAGCGATAGCAGTACAATCCATATGCAGTACACCTATGGAAAAAACGCACACGCCTCCGGGCTCTAGTAATAATAAATCTAATACAAATATATTTTCTCGATTAACTTTGAGAGAGACATAGTGGGATGGATCAGGCGGTTTTGTCTGTGACCTACATACGGGGACCGGGGTTCGATTTTCATTCGGCCGCTCCTTCTCCGGCTCTGACATTCCTCGAGAGGGGGAAGCAGGCTGTTGCCAGTTCTTTAGCGGGAACTTCAAGCAGAGGAACAATATGTATTTTAAATATTTCACGTATTTGAATAGTTCACGAACCAGTAGCCATATTATTATAATAGCGGTAATAATAGGACTTACGAACACTAACAATCGGAATTCACGCACGCAAAATATAGCAAAGAAAGTTCACCCGCGCAAGCAGCTAAAGCCACGTGCCTCAAACAAATTTAACTTGGCAACAAGGTGTTGGGTTCGGAAGCCATGCCTAGCAGCGATAATGCTGATTGGCGCAAGCAGACAAGTTTTAACTTCCTGACCACGACCCCGGATGTACTGACTCCCAGTACTACCAACAAATGCATTTAGTGTGTGTGAAAGCTGTGAACGAAATATTCGAATATAGTGGCGTTGTAATAAATACCTTGCATGATAATGAAATTGCAAGTTGGATTTCAGTGTTTTAAAGCTTATATAGTACTATATTTTCATTGTAAAGATAATTTTGAGGATATGTTTTCAATTGCTCATTACGGTGTGTTGGTACTATTAACCTCTCCGCTCCACCTTTTGCAGTCGCAAAACGTCAGAGCCGGAGATACAACGGCCGGACTGTACCTACGCATTGTTTTTTTTTTGGGGGGGGGGGGGTTCGGGTTTCCTGAAGAATGCCAGGTAGGTTAATTACAACCCCGAAATTTCCTATCCCTCAATTGCATCTCCATTGTTATTTCCCACCGTCTCTTATCTAGTTCTTTCACTAGTTTCTTTCATTCTGTGAAAGAACAATTAATTTCCATTAATTGTACCTAATAGTTGTCCGAACTATAAAGCCCGGGCCTTAAAGTACTTACAGCATAGTAAGTCGCCATTAAGGTATTTGTCTCTTGTGTTTATGAGATCTCCTAGTGATTTACCAGGGGAAACACGAGTTAGTTTGGGAATTTAATTTCCTGTCGACATGTTGGCCATAGTAGTTCAAATGGTTAGAGCGGCTGGACGGAAGCCAGAAGATCCGTGGTTCAAATCCCGGCTATGGAATTGAATTTTTCAGTCTGGCGCTACCCCTTCATAGTCCGTCCTACACACGGCTAATGTGAAAGTACAATTAGTTTCCATTTACAACTTCATTGATGTTTTGACTGCATTCAGTTAGATGTGTATGTTCAGTTACGTAGTTGAGGAAAATAGAAAACCAGAACATTAGAAAAAGAAACATTTCAGGGGGAAGAGATCGTAAAGTTTACTTTTAAGGACATATGTACTAAGATTTGACTTTGTGAATTATGTTTCTTTTAAATTTGTACTGTGTGACAAAACTATTGTAAGTTGCGATTTTAACATGACAATTTTTAACCCACCAACCAGCTAAATGGTTGCGTAGGCACAAGTATGAACAAAGTGGGAGGTGCACTTTTGTCAGAACTACAAGTCGAGAGACTTAATTTACCTAACTTGAACGTTCAGGAGGGGCTCAATTTACCTTGAAATATTTAGAGGGGACTCAATTTACCGAATCCAGAGTCAGTGCATCCTCAGCATATACCTGCGTCCCACAAAAAATATTAGCAGCCTTAGTGCTAAATCCGCCTCGATAGCGTAGATGGTAGCGTGTCTGCCTCACGTTCTCGTAGGGGAGGGGTCCATCCCCTTCAGCTGCCGTGGTGCGGCCGCTGCGGACCCCTAGCACTCGTGGTACCTCTGACGTTACTAGAGGAACCTCGGGCCGAACGTACGAGGTCCTGCCTGATTGGGAGTTGTTCGGATTGGGTTGGACTCGAGGGGGCAGTGGTTCCCTCGTCCCGTGGGTGATCGGGTAGGTCTCTGGACGGAGTTGAGGGAAGTTGGGAAGTTGGGACAGTTCGGGAACTCCCTGGTTGAAGGAGACGCGGGTCCTTGGTCCTACGGATCCAGGGGATAATGGAGTAGAACCTATGTCATAACATAACGTGCCTGCCTCACGTTCAAGAGGCCCCGAGTTCGAATCTCGGCCAGGGTGTGTTACCTGCATAAGGTTTCTTCCCGGGGGTTTCCCTTGTACTTAAATATCTACGTCGGGTAACTTTAAGCCCTATGGGCCCTGGGCTCATTTGAGCATCATTTCATCCATTTCATGCATCGTCCGATATGACTTGGCGTTGGACGACGTACACCACACACACGCATATCTAAGTGCTAAGTCTGCCATTTAAACTTGTTTAATTAATTAATCGAATTTAATTTATCAGAGACTGGCCCATTGCAGGGTAACGAAAATATCTGTACTGGGAACTTTGCTTATTAGATTATGTAAATTAATAACTAAGAGCCACTTTCATAACAATCACTTAAGTTATATTACGGAATTAAATAACTAGCATATAATAGGAAACGAAGCCAAAGTACAAAGAAAATCTCTATAGAATATTTAATGAGCTAGTTGCTTCTGCTGTCGAATTCCGGTTAATGTGCCTCTAATTTAATTAGAATCCAAGACTATGGGAATTACAATCTCGAAGATGTTCTTGTTATTAAGGCTTAAGGTTCGTAAATAACGCGATTGAAATGTGTAGTGTTTAACACCCACTTTTACTACATACGGCACCGCAGGCGGTGACACTGATGATACACGAGATGAAGATGAAGCACCGGTGGAATGAGATAACGGGGGAAACCGGATGTGCCGGAGAAAACGCACCCCCAGCGCCGTCTTGTCCACCCTAAATCTCAATTTGCGGTTGCCTGGGATCAAACCCGGGCCGCCTTGGTGAGAGCCAAGCAGTCTAACCACTCAGCCACGGTGCGGCCTGTAAATAACGAATGCTCATTGTTTCACTACACATATGAATCAGGCACTAGTAATGTTAAATTGAAAATAACCAATGAAATATGCATAAGCAATGTCCAATTGACGAGAACCTGAAGGTCACCTGTTATGGCATTGGAAATGTTTAAACAAATCTTATAGCTGGGAAAGGTTTCAAGTAGGTATAACTTTTTTTGTCTTACCAAAAACCTATATCCTCAAGGACTCCATAAGAGTTTGTCCTGAACGAATATACACTGAAAGCGTTTGGCAATTGTGTCCAATAGCAGGCAGGGACAGCTTTGGGAGTTTTAGCGCGATGCGTGTGCACTTGACGGCTAAAGTGCTACAAAATCGGTGGAAGAAAAATAAACAATACTGAAAGGCAATGGTAGACTGCTTCCCTACTTCTATGCTCGCATATATGGGTTGCGGAAATCCACTCTACGAAAGACTAACCCCTGACCACTGTATAACATTTCCTGAACTAAGCTGGTCCATGTCACCTAATTGAATTCCGTCACCACCACTTAACTGCACACCACTTCATAATGAAACGTGCAGCACCATCTGCCGCAGACTCCAAACTTCTATGCCACTCTTGTATTATCATAACCACTTGAAGGTATATTACTTACTTCTATTAAAAATGAAGGGAAGAATAATACCACCAAGTAATTGTTTATTTTTCAGTTGAATCTATTGAAAATAACTAGTATTACCTGTTAAGGCTGATAATAACAGTACATTTGTACCCTTTCTAACAAACAAGCGCACATCACTGACAATTGATATCCAAATGCTTATAGAAAAAATCAGTTTTTCAAACAACTAATTAGATTCAAATAAATAAAAATAATGTGTTATCAACGGTACACAGTTTCTCGGTCTCACCCTTACTTCAACAGTATCCACTGTCTATTATAGCATTGGACTTGGCCAACTTTTTGTGTAAAGCAGAGTAGAATTAAATGAGAAATAACATTATGCAGTACATTCGCTTCACATTGAATACAACGCAGTCTATTGTCTTTGTTACCGGTCGCAGAAATTAAATAAGGCTGAAACATTACTCCACACCGGGGGAGAGGGTCGTAAGTATGTTTACGCAATTTATACTGGAAGTAAACAAAAACTGCATGCATTATGTTGAATGTAAGGCAGTGAATATATTGTTATTTTTTCATTTACTTATGGATATTAAATAAAACAAATAGTTCGTTGCCTATGAAGCTGACAATTCCCAGAATTACCTGCGCCACCAGTGTGTCGGGATTTTGTCTTGCAGGAGCTGTTTTATATGCCAATGTATCTCTTGATACGGGCCCGTTGCTTTAAAGATCACATAAAGCCAATCTGTCAGTGCTGAGCCAGAACTGTTATTAGGTCAGTAGGCCAGCATCTATCATTTGGAATACCCGGTGATTAGACAACGTATACGCTACACTGAGATTACAAATAGATGTCATAAATCTCACCTAATACAAAGCTGCACTTTTAGAATGATATACTTCTGTGTGTGTGTGTGTGTGTGTGTGTGTGTGTGTGTGTGTGTGTGTGTGTGTGTGTGAGTGTGTATGTGTGTGTCTGTGTGTGTGTGTGTGTGTGTGTGTGTGTGTGTGTGTGTGTGTGTGTGTGTGTGTCATGAATCAAAAGAGGAAAGTTAGGCACCTGGTACTTCAGTTTAGCAAGTTCCAAGGAGGTCGTACCAAGAGATTTTCAGTAAGATCTCCACACATTAACTAAACCGTTCACAAATACGTTTTTTTTTTTTTTTTTTTTTTTGGGCCTTTGGGAAGAATCACACAAATGCCTTCAGTGAGTTTTCTTAGCAAAATGGCTCAAAGGAACTGAATTAAAATTACAAATTGGTAACACTGTTTGCTTGAGAAATAATATACCCGTCATTATCTCTGTTCCCGCTGGAGGCTCATGGTTTCTCCTTTTCTTTTCAGGTGTAAAAATCATAACTTCGTTTCAAAGGAAAGTAAACCGATATCCCATTTCGCAGACTTTTTCGGCACGTAAAATAAACTCAAGGTGATATAGAGGAAACGCAAATTTAATTTTCCAAAGTTTTATAATAATGCAGTTGTTGAAATCACAAATGCAACATGAATATTCGTATATACGGAAATGTTTTAAATATTTAGTTTAAAGATAATTATACCTCATGAATTACTTATTTTTCTAATCCAATGAAAATACCAGCGGTGCATCCGTATAGCTGTGAATGTTACTTGCGTTAAGAGATATTTCGTCATTGTCGTTGTCTTCATCGTCTGAGTACTGCAAATTTATGATGCTAGGTTCCAAAATCTCATTACATGCTATTTCTTTCCAAAATTCGTATTCTTGTAGTTTATCTGAGGTCTCACGCAGTTTTCCCAGTCTTGTTGTGTTCCATGTCAATTTCTTCGTGAATAAGTCGTTCAATGTCAGTCAGTTTAGAAAATAATATTTCTGTTTGCAACATAATTTGAACCCACATTAACTCTATTGGATTGTTCTAGCAGTAGTAAGGGGGGGGGGGGGAGGTGGATCGCATGTCATTGATCCAGCTGATACACTTTTTCATGGAAGAGTAACTGAATAATGCTGCTTTGAACTCTAGAGTAAATAGAGATTACGGACCATTCATAAGCAAAGATATGATGTGACCAGACACGTTCTGCCAGACCAGCAGGAAGTGTATCGTTTCCTCTCATCGAATTTAACAATCACCTTGGCTTATTCAAAATACATTTTTGTTTTACAACGTCATGGCAAATGTTTACGTTTCAGCTCTGAGTAATTTCAAATATACGTTCACGCATACGTGCCAACCAACAATGATGTTCATTACAGTGCTTACGTCGCAAAACATTGTTAAAATATAATGGTATATATTTTATATATTTGTATTAGGAAAACTATTTGAGCTAACAATATGGGGTTTTACGGTTATGTTAAATATATTATTCTCTCCATCCTCATAGATCAGGTTTTGCAAAATCTGAATAATTGTCTTTGCGCGAATAGTATTTATTAGAGATCGGTTAGTTTGCCGCTCGTCACACACCACTTAGCGGGAATGCAATACGACAACACCGCAGTACTCCGATTGGCTGCTCACCTAGTGGAGCTCAAGGATAAAGCACCTTCCCATTTGAAACACATAATAGTGAAGCTCATCTCTATTGGTAAAAAGTAGTAACAAGCTTCCTTAAGAGTTCGTTTTAGAAATGGAGGAGAAATAAATTCTTATGATTGCAGTGCATAGAAAAGTTAAACACAAATAAGGTTTAAAAGGTGTTACAAAACCCTCGTAGTTTAATACGAACTATTCCAGCATAAAACATACCTGCAAATCCCTGGATTATAATTTAAGAATGCTGTTGGTAATAGAATAAGAAATTGTTATTGCAATAGCTACATTTCCAAGAAATATACTTGTATTTACTTGGTCATAATTTAGAAATTTATTTGTATGACTGTTAACAATAGAGAAGCCAATTATTTGACAGTAATATCCCACCATAGGGAATATTTCATTTTATGACCATTTATCAAAATAGTGTTGCATCTACAATGAAAAGTGCTGAAGCATCAAGTAATTTTTTTCTAATTTTGTACATGTTTAAACTGAGGTTTGCAGATAGCAGAATATTCTAGTAATTTCATTTAAAATAGTAATGCTTCATTTGATTTGAATTTATGTTGTAATATGCTTGTTGTCAGAGCTTGATATAATAATTGCTGAAGAGAGAAGTCTGCAAACATTAGGAATCAATAAACCGGTATTTTATGTTAAATGAGATTATTTCTTCCATGGTCGCACATCACGTGCATTTGATAAGGAGGGAGGGAGTTCATGTTTATTCATAAATGTTAAAAATTTTTACTATGTGTGAAAATTACGTGTCCTTTTTGTTTTTAAATAATTAAGATTCTAAAGGAAGATAGAAAGATTTAAACTTTCATCTCTTTTAGTCTATTACAATGTACTTATTATAGCACTCTCATTCCATAGGAGAATGCCAGCTGTCAAAGCATCTCTTCTAGAACTTATGACTTTTTTCATAGATTATCTGGAATAATGGGCACAATACAACAAACTTGTAGATCAGTCTACAATAATTTAATACAGTAAATGTAATCTAAGTCTTCACTATTGTTTTAAAAGCTAACGTGAACTGTTGGGTAAGCAGGCTAGTGTTAGATAAAATTTTCAGGTCTATTTTTGACAAACTTTAAATAATTTTCTGAAGATAACATTAGATGCGTGCATTTGGCAGAATTCAATGGCCGCTTTTGAAATTGCTGTAGTAAAGAACGGAACATTTAAGCGAGAATAGATAGCTGCTGTCCCATTTAAACGCTGATAAGGGCGTGTTATGACTTTATAATCTGCGCCTTTTCTATTCTGCAGGTGTTAACTAGATCACTATTGTGTAGGACGTAATAGCTTGCAGATCGGAGCGCGAGATTAGCGGGGCTATGACGTGCAAAGTAATTAATTCTCTTTGAATAGCGCCAAGAAACCAAGTGGGGCTCATAAACATCGCAAAGAAAATAGCCCTTATTGATCCCTTGCGCATCTTGTAGTAGCTAGATGGAAATGAGATTAAATAACAACGATAGCTTGTGGCTAACAAAATATCTCTCGTAAATAGATAGTCTTAAGCTTCATTTTTAATGCCAGAACCTTGGTTTTGCTGACATAAATGACTGAAAAATTATCTATATAATCATAAATATCTTTACAACTTGTCCGTTTTATGGAATTTTGGTCTACTCTTATAAAATGTTTATTCCTCTAAGACTTCATGTTAATCGAAACAAACATTAAGTTATTACTAATTATCTCATGGGTGTAAGAAGAGCAGCTAAGGTTTCGGTGCCGCATTTCCTCCATGGTAACTCTAATTTTGATCCTAATGAACGAAATGGTTCAAATAAATGCGCTCAAACAGGTACGAGTTGCCAAAGCTTAAGGTTTGTCTAGCAATCGCGTTGTCAGGATAAGGGAAAACCACAGAAACAAAAATGAGATAGACCAAAGTTTCAAGTTTGGAACTCATATTTCTTGAATGTTAAATAAATACACCAATCTTTGCACTTTCGTCCTCTTTGAAGTAGAAGATCAAAGTGTTTCACAACTATTATGCATATTAAACGCCAAAAAACAACTTTATGTGTATGGTAAGTTCCTCTATCTTTTGGGGTTTACAAGCCATAAGGAATAATTCAGAATTATGTCTTCACAGGATCATTCCAGAAAATTCAATGTAATAAAAATCGTTTGTCATTCTTGAGAAAATATATTATAACAAAACATTTTCCAATAATAGTAGGTTAGGGATTCAGATACTTTGTTGAAAATTTTTCTACTACATTTATGTGTAGAAAATGGAACATTTATGTTCCATTAATTGACCTAATAATGGTCTGAACTATAAAGCCCGGGCCTTATAGTACTTACAGCATAGTAAGTCGCCATTAAGGTGGTTGTCTCATGTGTTTATGAGAACTCTTAGTGGTTTACCGGGAAAAACACGAGTCAGTTGGAGAATTTAATATCATGTTGGCACGTTGGCCATAGTAGCTCAAATGGTTAGAGTGGCTGGACGGAAACCAGAAGATCCGTGGTTCAAATCCCGGCTATGGCATTGAATTTTTCAGTCTGGCTCTACCCTTTCAATAATGTAATCCTTTAAAAGTATACTTACGTAAAATATTAATAATATAAGTACTTTGTATGCGCAGTTGAAACAAGAAACCCACTAAATAAGGGGACAGAATGTAAAAACTACTCGTGAAACATGAAACAGTATGTATTATATGTACATATTTATAATATGGAACCACAGTAAAGGTTTGTGTACACGTCTGCAATGCCCATGATGTGACAACACGATATGTATACAGAAAACATATCCTGTTTATTATAGTTCTGTTGAAATTCAGCTTATTCATAGACAAACAGCCTTTATCCTCAGGTCACCGAGATGGATTTCCATTTACATTATGTCATTATGTGGCCCAATTTCCTAAGCTCTGTTTCATAAACATTCCCCTCTAACATGTACCATTCGGTGCAGTATTTTCTTGTGCTTTCCCTTGATTAGCTAATGTACACCTCCTATGTATACCTCCTATCTATTTGTTGATCAGAATAAATAATGCTAAAATGAGCCCAGGATGCACAGAGCTTAAAGTTACCCGATATTATCTTTCAGAATAAGAGAAAACAGTGCAAGAAACCTTAAAAAACGAGATAACTTGGAGCAGACACTCTACCACCTACAATTCAGAGCCGAACATTTAAACATACGATTAGTATAATATAAACAGAATATTGTCTTCGTAAAAAAAATATTATATTAAAGTAATATCTGTATATGGATTCTTTGTTGCAAGGCAACACCGCTTCTGTAAGCCGGCCACCCCATTACCTCATTAGGTGGAAAAGAGAAACTCAAAAGTTACAGAAAAACTCAATCTTGACGACGTTATACATTGTAAACCAAACAGTGGCGCCCTCTTCCAAAACACACTATTATTTTGACCAACTTATAGGTGCTGGAGCAAATTTTAATACTTCGTGTGTACTTACAAGAAAACACTTATCGAGGATCATAAAATCTCCAAAGTAGTCTACTTTTCTCCTAGAAAAATTCTGGGCTTCCTTTGACGAAACTCTACCAGCCACGCCGATCTCATCTGCCGCCTGCATTAACAGTACCCAGGTGCCTCATCCACCACCCTCTACGCGAGCAGGAACCTCAACGTGCTCTGAGAATTGCACTCCTCTCCAAGTTACCTACGCCGAAGCCGTGGCCGCCACCGCAACACACTGCCGACCTACAACTCCTGTCGCTCTCAACGAGGCTCTCACCGAGGGGGACCAATGCTGCAACACCACAGAACCAACCAGCATTACACTCAGTAGTTATGCATGGGGCACCCCGAGATTTGCCCACCTGTTTCATTTTCGCCGCGGCACATCAACGGTGACCGTGTACCTTGAGAGCCTCCAGAATCTACACTCATCACGGATCTTCTAAACTTATCGGGCTACAGCTCACCGACGCCGCCGAGCAAGAGGAAGCCCTGAGGATGGGCCTGCCCTTGTTAGGAGAGTGTCTCCGAATCGAGGCCAGCAGAGCGTTACGACTCACAACCTGTCGGCGATGCAGTGGCTATGGACATGAGGCCGCTACCTGCGCCTCACCATCTCGGTGTCGATACTGTGGCACCTCATCTCTCGCATCAGTTCGTACACGTCACGACCTATGGCACCATCGCCGGTACTGTGCCACCTGCAATGACTTTGGCCATTTTACAGGTCAGGCACAGTGCCCACTCTACCCGACCAACAGACGTGAAACCACCACGCCAGTGAATCCAGCCTTACACCAGTCCGTGCCAACACCGGCAACAGCAACATCGCAGCCCCTCAGCGAGAATCTCAAGACAGCCTTACATAAAATCCAGCTCGACTTACACAACATCAATGCCCGTCTAGCCGCACTAGAAACGCAAGCTCGCCGCCACCTCCGCTGTCACGTCTAACTGCCAACTTCCAAAGACGCTCCACATGACATTGCTGAGGTCCTCACCAAGCTCGAGGAGACCACCAACTCTGCAGCTGAAACTCAATACTATACAGAACCAGCTCAAGAGAGACCAGAATAGATTCTCAGCCCTGCTGGACCGCATGGAGGAACTGTTCACCGCACCTCTACTGGACGTGAACACCAAGTACCTAACAAGCAAACTTTCTCAAATAGAGGAGAAGTATAAGAACCTCGAGACTCTCATCAACCAGATTCATAAATCAGCCACGGAAGACATACCTACTTAACTTCAGACAGCAGCCAGACCTTCGACTTCTCCACTGCACGCATACATCTTCTGCAGAAAAATACTCAACTTAAAGGCATCAACGACCCACACACCATTGCTTACATAGTTAGATCCATCAACAAAACCGTAAATGTTCAATGGAATGATCCCCGTGCGACACCAAGACACAAGTATAACTAACCGGAGCACATGGCTCACAAGAATCCCCAGTTTGGCTTCCAGGGCGCAAGTCATGACTGACATCCTGACCTTATAAGAAGGCAATCCAACATCCACATGCTGATTAATAAATGATTAATAACCCCGCTGCCTATTAGCCATGGGAAGCGAAGACATTCTCCTCTAATTCCTTCACCTTGTTTTTGTTTTCATAAAATAGGAGGAAAAACAATCTCATAAAGAGAAGAAGCAAAATAAGTAATAACTGCACAATTTAATGAGTTGTTTAATATCTGTGATAAATTAATTTTATCGGTTCTTACATCATTCTGAAATTTACTAAAATATTTTTGCAGAAGTATCACCATGCATTTAGTAGACGACATCTGCAAAACTATTTATTTTACAAAGGAGGAGGCCGACGTACCGATCTACATCAACCCTACAAAAATTACTAGAGAAGAAATTAGTAAAACATCGCATAAACAAAGACATTTAGATATTACAGGTTCAAATTTTCATCTCAGATTTGAAAGAAATGTCTTAGTTAAGTAATGCATAAACTGTAAAGCATCAGGATTAATGTAAAATTTGATTTTCCTTCGTCAGTTATATTCAATTCCACTTAAAATATTAAAACTAAAACTAAATTAATGTGCCTTAAACGTACAAATAATGAAAGAAGTAAAGTAAAGACAGTCACTTAAATGTACGTGGAATATTTATTTATGCTCTATGCTTTATGTAAGCAATACTTTGAGAAATTAATCTATAAATAATTAAACATTGTTACATTTCAATATTATTTCATAGTAAACTATTTTGATTCTGCGATTGATCATTTCTCGTACTATTAAGATCCCTTTCATGTGTTAAGGCTGTAACAGTTAAACTATGTCGACTTCATAACTCCTAAAGACCTAACTTCTCACACTAACAAGATAACGTGACAAAAACACCCTCCTTTAATGGAACTAAATTGCCCTTGACGTCACCGTTCTTCCTTCGGCAGTTTCCGTCTAAAGAAAACAAGTTTACCACAAAAGTTATGTAAGACGCGAGAAAATAGGCAAGCCCGCTGAGTAACAAGGAATTATTCAAATAATTGTCAATGCCCGAGGTGTGTGTGTGTGTGTGTGTGTGTGTGTGTGTGTGTGTGTGTGTGTGTGTGTGTGTGTGTGTGTGTGTGTGTGTGTGTGTGTGTGTGTGTGTGTGTGTGTGTGTGTGTGTGTGTGTGTGTGTGTGTGTGTGAGCTGGGAAAGCGACGAGTTACTTAATATGCAAATGTTGGTAACACTGAGGCGGTCCCGAGTGAAACCGACACACAAAGTGGTGAACTTCTGTTGAACAAAGTTTCCCCCAAGTTTATAGTAGTGAGGGGAGTGTCGACTAGCTGTCCTCTTGATCAGGTTGGTAATGTAGTTTCCTATTTTGGCAAGGAATATTCTTTTGGAAATACCAGTCCAAGTTTCATTTTGGTTGCTCGTCTTTCACTAAAGTAGCCAGATGACCATAGTCATGTTGAAATATCATCAGAAACTTAATAAACTTAGACTTAATAAACCGATTCTGCAGGTAGACGAGGGGCTTTCAATCAAACCCAAAGTCACGGGTTTGATTCCTGGTGGTTTTAATTGGTTAGCATGACGAACGCTGTTGCGTGTCTCCTACCACGGACAGTTGGCGCAGAGGCCTGCATTTTGGAACTACTGCTTAGCTACATCAGAGAGTAGTGGTTCGAGCTTCCACAGCTGGATCAACCCTTCCCCAGTTCCCGGTGGAGGGAAGCCTATGAGCTACTCTACAGCATCATGGACAAGTCCCTAAACATGCAATCGGAGCTGTAAATATTAGGGACCCTTGATCATATCTCCTTTGTTTAGCCGATTCTGAAGCAATAGTTTCTTACAGTTCCCTCATCTCAACCATTCCTCCAGGGATTTACGCACCAAACATAAGCGGTGTCGAGCTGCTAAATGTCTCCTCCCTTGCCCAACCTAACCAAGAGATTAATAAATCAATTTGTCTCTCGTATTAGGTGCATCAAAACCTGGATTTCAGAATTAAAGGGCAGGACTAAAGACTAAATAGATAAATATTTTTGTTCTTGTTCTTCTGTTCTATTGTTGTTTTACCTCTTCCAACGTTAAGTCATATCGGACGATGAATGAAATGCATGAAATGGTGCTCAAATGAGCCCAGGATCCACAGACCTCAGAGCTGCCTTCCTGACATTCATCTTTCAGAATAAAGTAAGCCCCTCTCGGTAGCGTGGTGGTAGCATGTCTGCCTCACATTCGAGAGGTCCCGAGTTCGAATCTCGGTTAGAGCGAGTTACCTGGATAAGGTTTTATCTGGGGTTTTCCCTTATCCTGGTAGACGAATGTCAGGTAACTCTAAGCTCCATGGACCCTGGACTCATTTAAGCATCATTTCACCAATTTCATCCACCGTCCGATATAACTTAAAGTCGGAGGACGTAAATTAAAAAAATTAATAAAGGAAAACCCTGGAGAAAACCCTATCCAGATAACTTACGCTGACCCAGATTCGAACTAAGAAGCTCTTGAACGTGAGGAGGACAGTCTAACATATACGCTATCGAGGGGGGCTATTTTTTAAGCATGGTGTTAATTCTCCGGATCATATTAGCACCACCACTGTACTGGAAATTCCCCCCATTGGTCTGTAGCTGTCAATCCTTTCCTGCATGGTGGTCTCTAGTGCAACATTAGGCTTGAAAAATGTTTTAGAGCAGTTATTTTCTCATAATATTGTACTGGACTATGTCAATTATTCACACAAACCTTTAAGCCTATTTAATTGTAAATGTTATATTATTTTTACAATTGCATTGTAGTGCTTTTTAATATAAAAACCTAAATCCCAGTAACTGCAGTCAAATGACACCCCATCAACATCCAAGCGTGTAATCACACCGATTATTTTACTTGAGCTCCCCCCCCCCCCCCCGTTCTTTATCAAGGCACAATTGACTTCAATTGCAGAGATTCGAACTCACGACATTTAGCTTTGAATGGATGGCCAATCCATCACTATCGCTTTAACGACCATGGTTATTTGAATCAATTGCGTTAAGGCACCGCAGAAAGCGGCATGAGAGCCAGTTAACACACCTTCAAGATTAGTATATGATTTGAGCGGAGAACTTTTCTTTTTAGAGGAAATCAGAAATTAATCACTCTTACACAGTTAACTACCAACATATAATTCAAGTAATATGAATGAAAAAAGAAAGAATCTGGCAAGATTTCTATGCGACAGAAGCACTGTTAGATAGAGAATGGACACAAGCAAATAAAGAATTACGACATCGGGCTACGAGGTTGGCAATGCATGGATTCCACCACAAGGTGTAAGAGCACCAAGTAGCACAAACCTGGCGAGAACTGCGTGTGTAGCTTATGTGATCTGAGATGTTATAGATATCATATTCAAATGAGCAATAATACAACGGAATCCATAAAGCATTATGGTACACTGCGAAGAAATTTTTGTATAAATTTTTATTGATCGATCAGCAGTACAATGCTTTACAGATAACAGTGAAACGAAGGTAACAGTACAATAAGAACAATAACACTCAGGGGTAGGCTAACACGCCCCCTAACTACATTAAGTTAGAACTCCAATAATACTCTCTGAGAAATTATGTCAATATTGAAGATGTAAGACAGACATCAAGCAGTGGAATCACTCGAATCAGATGTATCACTTAGAAGTAGGTCCTGTGGTAGTCTTCTCTTCAAGCGTGAGGGCTGGCGCGTGCGGACGCCGATGTTATAATGCACAGCTCCTGGAACTTCTTGCAGTGTGGAAAAGAAACGACAAGAGATCCTGCGAATGGAGTCGTGAAGAGGTAACAGTGCGAAAAAATTTAAACATACACATTTGTGTGCAATTTCCCATTAATAACAGGTTTATCAATTATAGCAAGAGCGGCATAAGTAGTGAAGTAATGCAATGAAGTATTAATTAAACTTATAAAACTGGTGCACTGAGTCTCTGGCTCTCTCTCTCTCTGTCTCTCTCTCTACCTCTCTCTGGAGCGAAAATAACTGTTTTAGAAAAGATTAAAAACTTTTCTCTTCTTTAAAAAAATATTGGAATTTATTCCTCAAAACCATTAATATATCTAATCAGAACGTTAAACTTTGAAAATTATGTGATTTAATGAAATGGTTAACACGGCACGTTAGCACATCAAATTTCTGCAGACTTGCAGATTGGCACGACACCTTTACTGTTTACGTCTCACCACGTCTTTACTCTTCGATGATCTCATGCAAAGTGACGCCATAACTATTTGCATATTCTCGAATCTCTGCACATCAAGTTTATAGAAAAATCTAAATTACCTTTCATCCCATTGGTCCACGTCACATTACGTAATCACATTATTATGACAACAAATAGGAACATTGGTACGTAAGTTGGCATTCTGTGGCCTACCCAGTTTTACATTCTATTTTGTACAAATCACATTTTCTAGGACAATCCAGAACAAATTCCCAAATATTTGAATAAATATGAAATAACCGTTACAAAGTGTTTACCAGGAGCATATCATCCTGCCATGCAGCACCGAGATTTCCACCCTGAAAGAGATCACCATTTGAAAGATGATGTGAAAGGATAAAAATTATAACCAGATGAAATGATAATGGAGAATACAGGGAGAAGAAATTCGGGGAATGTAATTAACCTACTCAGCATTTATCTGACGACCCGGGAAAACCCCCGAAAAGCCCATGGGTCATGTAGGCTGGCTACGGGAATCGAAGCCAGACCTCCCAAATGCCAGCCACAGAGGAAACTGTCTGAGCTTCTAAAACAGTTGAACTGTTCCTGAAGGTGTCAAGAGATATTGCTCCGAAAGAGTGATGCTTCTTCAACAACACAACTGGCTTGAAATCCGAAAGGAAATTTAATTCTGAAGTGTAATAATTTTGTTGGTTGCCTAATTTTAAGGGGGGGCATATGCAAATATTCAGGGTCTTACAAAAATAGTCATTATATACAAAGTTTTCAAGTTAGAGAAGTGAAACTTCGTACACTCATTTAAGATAATACAGTTAATATGCACAATTTTTTCATGATTTTCCATTGTTTATAACTAATGCTACATATTTTTTTCTATATGCAGAGATATTTACAAACCTAACCCCATTTTTTTCAAAATTCACATATGCTATCTTTCTGAAATTTGGTATGTTATTTTAAAACATACTAAGAATGAATTTGTTGGATTTAGATTTCCTATTGAAGCTGTAGAGAATTTTAAAAAAATGTTAATCATATGCATCCTTTAAGTATTAAAATAATTTTATATATTTTGTATCATAATATTCCATGTGGAGCTTAATCTTAAATTCAAGAACCAACAAAGTGTTCATTGTGGCATAAGAAAGCTGTGTGCTAAATTGCATCACTGTAGATGAAGTAGTTTGAGAGAAAATTGGGTTGAAGTTGTAGAAAATGCAAGTTACGGGGAAAGGCAATTAAAAATACAATAAGCATTATTCAGTTTGCCTTTTAATTATGAGTCAGAACTTCCCACATCCATAGTCTGTATCCTCATTCTGGTCTTCTTCAGGCTTTCGTTTTAAATTCCTCTTCCATCTTGCTTCTTTCTGCATTAATTTCATAGCGCCTTCTGCACTAGCGATGCGAATGTTGTCGATATTCTGCAAAATTGTTTCCATAAACACACTAGGTTGATACCCTAACTGGTGCATAACGTTATTTTTGCCAACATTCCCATCATTAAACACTACTGCAGCATCAAATGTAGCAATTTTCACCACTATGGAAGACACAAATGTTGTTTTGGGACACCTTTTCCATATCAAACTGTTGAGGCTTTCATTTGGGTTTTGTGTCTCTCCATAGAAAAAGTTTTTAGCAAGTCTGGGTGTGCTAAGAATTGTTAGGTGAGCTTTATAGATTCCAAGACAGCTAATGGAAGACTATGGTTGCTACTATGCTACTATGCAACAGTAGGGCATTTAATCTTTAAAAGGTACATACAGACCACGTACAGTCAAAATATTTCGGTGTTTGATAGCTAACACTATATACTATTTTACAAAACAATAAAAAAATAGTTTTTTGAACATTTTCTCGTACGTCCTCCCTTAAGAAGGTTCTTTCATTACTTTTAGCGTAAAATGTAAAGAAACCATTTAAAAAGAAACATACTAGAGGTTATCTACTAAGTATTTAAATCAAGACAAACATGCATGGAAGTTAAAGAATAATATTCGTAATTGGCAGATTAATACAAATAGGAGAGAAGGCTAGAAAATTTTATTATATCGCTTAAATTTCTTTAACATCTATGATTATTTGTGGCTACCTACACAAATATTCTTAAGAAAGCAAGTCGTCCTGTTTCGTTTTATTCCTAATAAAGCTTTACATAAATTGATACACTGCAGATTTTGTTAGAATTAAAGGGCAACAGCCGGTTCGCCCTGGCTTCGAAACTCGATCAGTTAGTTGGAAACTAACTTTTTTCCCGAGATTTACCTTTATCCTTGAATATGAAAAACAAATACCTAACTAAACTTTATGGACTCCGGCTCATTTGAATACCACTTCACTCATGACATTTAATGGTACCACATGACTCAATGATTGAAGGACATACAACTTTTAAAAACGGCAATAGTCAAACGCTTAAGGGCACTGGGAGGTCGATAGGTTTCAAAATATCCAATTTTTAATGTTAAAAAATCATATAATTGTTCAGCCTTAAAATTATATATTTATATAACTAGGTTGTCAGCTGGTATTAAAGTCCTTTATTTCGTCAATTTAAATATGGCGGCGTAATGATACGCTCACTTCATGAGAATGGTGATTAATCTTAGATCATGATTTCCCAAAACATTGATTTTTCATACTTTAGGTGCATGTTTCTTAAAAACAATAAAAGATATTGACACAGAATCTGTAGTGGTTATTTGTTAATGCTCCTTGAGCATATTCAGCTAGCATTTATATTAATGTGACTTATAAAACAGGTGAAAACAAATATTCAGTCCTTGAAAATATTATCTTTTTTTTTACTCAAAACTAATTAATTTTTCATATAAACTATATGTGATTTTCATTTAGGCGATTTTATAAAACTGTATCTTAGGTTATTTAGAATAAAACTTGGTGCATGTAACTTTAAATTCCCACAAGTAAAGTGCACCTGAAATAAAGGGTGCAATATTTTTTCAAGACACATAGTGTGATTTATGCCCCTTTTGCATGAACCTATGCGAACGTAATTTAAATGTTATACAGCAATTAAATGCTCAAATCCTTATAAAGTAATCGTACTGAATTTCAATTTCTGATAATGTTTAGTTTTCTATATACTCAAATTTTAATATTGGTAAAAATTAACCTTGTGTGGGTCAAAATAACCTCTCAGTGTCCTTAAGAAATGGACGCTCCACATTGTTAATGTACCTAAAATCGCAAGAGTGAACTAAATTCGATAAAACTTCAAAAGATTGGCAAAGGTGTTGAAAAATCAAACCATTAATAACCAATATCTAGATAAAACTTGGGCCATAAGAACTGTCATTTGACTATATCCACATTTTTGTACCGAGAGTTTTAAGCTACTGCTTTGCGATCTCCCGTTACATAAGATTTTTCAAAATTTCTTTCAAATGACAAGAACTTCACAACGAATTCCCGCCCGCCTCGGTAGCGTAGATGGTAGCATGTCTGCCTCACGCTCAAGAGGTTTCGAGTTCGAATCTCGGTCAGGGTTAGTTACATTGATAAGGTTTTTCCGGGGTTTTCCCTTATCCTTAAAGATGAGTGTCGGGTAACTCTAAGTTCTCGCATCATTTCACCCATTTCATTCATCGTCCGATATGACTTGACGTTGGAGGACGTAAATTACACAAACAAACAAACAAACAAACAAACAATGCATTTCCAAAATGTTCTGCGTTTATACTTTGTTTATCATGTAAATGTATTCCATTATAGTATTTTAATAGAAATCTTTCAAGCCAATTATAAAAAATAAAAACTTCAAAATTTTTCAACCTAAAGTTTTGGTTGGGGTGTTGCATTTTCTTGAAAATCTTCCTCGAATTGTAAGATAAATAATTTCAGTGTGAATGAAAACCTTAACTTTGAGTTCAATCTGGTTACTTATAGGTCACCTTCCGGTACACCTTGTGTTGCTTGACTGTACAAAATAACTTTAGGCCCTAAGTTTGGCATTTTCCGCCCTGGCGTTTTTAATTACCTTGTTCACTCATGCGCGCGCTCGGGCATGGATGTTTTCACCTAAAACTCCTTCTTTTGGAATTCATATGGCCCGGAACACAAATTTCCGATAAAATACCTACATCAAATTCCTCTGCAGTTTCCCTCCCGATTATGCACATGATAAATAAATAAAAATGGTACTTTTGTTTAACAACTGATTGAAGTGGAACGTTACTAATTAAATTATTTATGTGAATGTTAAACCAGATTAACAGATTAAATTATGCTTTGTTTAGCATTGGAATTTAAAAGGAAATAGCATTATATATAGCCTTGTTTACCTACGCAACTAATCATTTAGAGCAAGTGGACGGGCCATAGTACTGTCTGCCCGCCACAAGAAGGCAAGGCAGAAGAATGTGTAACCTATCGCCTCGCCTCCTGGATATTATATGGATGCTAGGTTCATGTAAAATATACAGTGTTGTCACGTAACTCGCTCATGTATAAAACCTATCACTGCAGTTACTGAAAGGAGCATTAGATCTGACAGCATGGATGACTCTTATGAACTCATTTCTTAGTAAACTGATCCACTACCATACAGTTCAAGCTCCTCTCCCCTTCATTTCCCTCTTGCCTTCTTGTGGTAGGCAGACAGTACAGCGAACTAAGGTGCATGTACAAAGGTTTATCTAGTCAGCTGTTGGAATGCGTTAACCCCAGCGTAAATATGATTGGTCCAAAACAGAACTGCGATATTGTGGTGAAACACGAAACTTAAGCCTAAAAAGTGAAGCTCAGTTGGCATCTTCTCGTGATCTTTAGTGATGCTATGAAGATCCATATGTGAATTTAACGCTTGAAGCAGAAACCCCAGGTTTCCGAGAAAAGAATGTAAGAAAGGGAGGATAAAACCATATAAATTATCAATAAGCAATTGGAAATATATGATATAAGAAATAAAGTTAAAATGAATATTCTAATAGGAATAACCTGTAAAAGAAATAAATATAGTGGGAAAGGTTGCCTTAAGTTAGAACGGGCAGACGAGGCTGGAGTAAACAATAGGACAATAGAGACCCAAAAGTCCTTCGCCAGCACGGAGCCACTAACAATGAGGTTTAAGGAAAATATGTAGAGGCAGGATGCAGGACCGTTTGACTTCAAGGGGTCATACAACTTTAGGGAGTGGGCCTGTGACTGCTGCACAGTTGAAGGTGAAATTAAATGGCCAATGAGATACAATCGTGGAAATGAACTGCACCAATAAAATTTGTAGCGTAAACCACGTGATAGGCGTGAAATAGAGAACAAATAGAAAAGGGGTGCGATAGACAAACAAATCTAGGAAGAAGCAGACAGTAGGGTGAAGTGAGAAGGTCAATCAGTATATTACAACGAAAGGGAGAAGACGTGTTAATTTAAATTTCTGATGGCGAGGTAGTAGTGGAGTTAGACGTCAAACGTGGTGGGATTTAATATTCTCAAACAGACAAAGCAAAGAGTGAGTGAAAGAGTGAGAGTGAGAGCAAATGAGAAGGGCAGAACAATCCAAGTAAGATCTGTGGGAATAAACAATCCACAGGAAATTGAAGCACGACTTTTCATTGGCTGATGGTAACTGCTGGACCCTGAGAGAATACTCCTGCTTACCGAGACACAATCCTTAACCATCCTACCATACCACACCAAAAGCCCACCCCAAGAGAAATCCCACATTACGCTTTGTAATTTTTAGGGTGTTAAATTTGCTATAATGCATGTTAGCCTCCAGTTCACGAGGCTGCGAATTCAAACCCAACGGATGATTATTCATTTTTGTTCCCAGAAATCTTTAACATGGCAGAGAAATTAATCATTATTTCACACTATCCATGTGTAGGACAAAGTATGGATAGATAGAGCCAGACTGAATATTTCAATGCCATAGCCGGGATTCGAACCACCGATCTCTCGATCTCCGTCCTGTTGCTCTTAAGCATCATGGAAGAGAATTACGGCCGTCGTCCCTTTGAAATAGATTTATGGCATCTAAAGTAACTGATAAAGAAGTCTCCGAAACAAACTATGTGCTGTTTCACACACGGTATTCAGAATGCTTAAGAGTATTCATAATAAAACTAAAATTTTACTAAATACATACCCCGATGGCAGCGTTATGGCCAACATCACAATGTGTTTTGAGATTATCATGGGTAAATTAGCATCAAAAATATAGATAGAATAAACAATTGCTTATAAAAATGCATACGAAATAAAAGCAGGTTTAGTTTCAGATTAAAAGCATCGTATTTTGAGTCTTGTATCACTTTTACTCACTGCTGAATTGTGAAACCACGCTTAACCTCAAAAAAGAAAGCTCAAACAAAAGTTAGTTACTAATTAAATTGATAACGCTTGGTCAAACATTAAAGCTGATATTACGTTATGAAAAATCTGCAGTTGAAACTAAATGACCCATAAACAAAGAAAAATTAATGTTTGTGTTTTCATAAATGACACGATCAGTCGAGATTGTGTCCATGGTGTCCTCATGTCGTGTAGGTGAAGCACTCACTCGCTGTAATTTGTATTTTTGTTATTGGAAGTCAACTGGATTACTATTCGTAATGTTGTAAATGCTGGATATTAAGAAATTATTAACCAAGTAATCTTATCTGACAATGGACTAACCCATGCTATGGAGGAGATTGGGAAGGAGGTTCAAATGTGGCCTATTGTACCTACAAACAATTTTCCTTCCTACTTTATATTCCAACTGTTGTTTTAAATTGGCCCTGAAAATTCAATGTCGTTTATTTGTTTCATAATGTTCTTTAGAGTTTACAAATATTTAAAAAATGTTTTAAAATATTATAATGTTTATATTAAGATCAGGAAGTGAAATTGTATAAATAAACAAGATGTTGCTACCAGTGACGTGCGGTTGCTATGAGGAAACGTCAATAATCTTCATAGAAGAACGCCAGAAGTATAAGTTTGATTGACATAGAAGACTTGTGAGACGACAAAAGTAATTTAAGAAAATGCTTGTATTAAGGGGATTGCTATAATCCGAATTACATCGGATTAAATTTGTTCGTCGTAGAAGATGGACGTCTGCGAATTGCAACAACTTACGTGAGAAAGTTGTTGTATTTAAATAATATATTTTAATATAAAGGGCGTCCAGAAAGTAAGTTCTGTTTCTATTTATCTAAGCTGCAGCGCTGCGATCGCAGTTCCGCACATGCGCGGTAGACGTTCTGTATCAAGGATAAGAAACATGCGTCATTTTGAGATCGATATCAGCCACGTATGCTTTGTTGTGCTTGTTTAAAATGTCGGTTCCCCTAGGAGAGGGGATCCTCCCCCTTCAGCTGCCTTGGTGCGAGCGCAGTGGACCCTTAGCACTCGTGGTACCTCTAACGTTACTAGAGGAACCTCGGGCCGAATATTCGAGCCCCCCCTCTGGGAGTTGTTCGGATTGGGTTGGACTCGAAGGAGCAGTGGTTCCCGATACTCGTGGGTGATCGGGTACTCTCCGGTCGGGGTTGAGGGAAGCCATTAATATTCCCGGGTACTAGCCTGCAGAGCTATATGAAGGGGTGCTAGATCGCCAGGCGGTCCCAACGAGATCATATCGGCAGCCTTCACCTTTTGGTAATGGCGCGCGTAAGTGGCGTATCCACTTCCATCCCGTCTTGTGACCTTGGACCAGGTGGGGGAGGGCTTGTTAGTAACCCAGGTCTTGCCCTATGGAAAGCCCCACGAAGGACGCCGGGCGCCCTTTGGGACAGCTCGGTAGCTCCCTGTTTGAAAGAGGCCCGGTTCTTGGTCCTACGGATCCAGAACTAATGTGAAAAAAATGTGTAGTGTTTAACGCCCGCTTTTACTACATACGACACCGCAGGCGGTGACACTGATGATATATGAGATGAAGATGGAGCACCGGTGGAATGAGATGGCGGGGGAAACCAGAGGTCCCGGAGAAAACCCGCCCCAACGCCGTGTTGTCCACCACAAGTCTCACTTTGCGGTCATCTGGAATCGAACCCGGGCCGCCTTCGTGAGAGCCAAGTGGTCTAACCACTGAGCCACGGCATGGCCGAACTAATGTGAGTAGATCCTCTGGACTCAACTGTTTACAATGTCGGTGTTGATTGAAAATCCAACCGCTTGTGAAATCAGATCTGTGATTCGTTTTCTGAATGCTAGGAAAGTGAAATCATTTGAAATGTATCGGCAAATTTGCGAAGTTTACGGACAAAATGCGATGAGTGATACAATGGTGAGAAGATGGATCCGACAGTTCAATGAAGGATGTGGTGAAGTGCACGATGAAGAACGAAGTGGGCGTCCACCTTTGGTTACAGAAGAACTCGTTCACGTGATTGATGACAAGATCCAGGAAAACCGCAAGTTTACAATTAGTGCTCTCGCTATGGAATTTCCCCTAATCTCATGTTCACTAGTTCATGAAATTGTTACCGAAAAACTGAAATTTCGTAATCTTTGTTCGCGTTGGGTGCCAAAGTTTCTTACTGAGCAACTCAAAACAAAACGGATGGGTAGTGCACTTTAGTTTTTGACCCGTTATGATGAAGGCGGCGAAGAATTTGTGACACAGATAGTCACAGGAGATGAAACTTGGGTTTTTTTACGCCACCCCTGAAAGTATGCGTCAATCAATGAAATGGAGGCACACCTCATGCCCAGCAAAGGTAAAGCCGAAACAAATCTTGACATCTCGAAAAATGATGTGCACAGTGTTCTGGGACAGGAAAGGCATCTTACTCAAAAAATGAAAGCAGATGTTTATTGTGAGACACTTAGGAAAATGCGCCGAGCAATACAGAATAGGTGCCGATGAATGCTGTCAAATAGTCTTGTGTTTCTTCACGACAATGCACGACCACACACTGGAAATGCGACGAAAAATATCCTACAGGACGTTTGGCTGAAACGTGTTTGACCAACCCCCGTACAGTCCTGTCCTCAAATTTAAATAATATTCAATATTGTTGGGATATATAATATTATATAATACAATTATAATTATTATAATAATTATTATATAATATTATTATAATCTGTTATGGTATAATATAAATGTATTCGTTTGGCTATTAAACAGTTGGACAATTGTCATTGTATCTTTATTCTCTTAGCCATGCAAAGAGCATGTAACTTAATCGCAATTTGCGAGAAGCTTTATATTTTACTATTACTTAAGCCTATATATTCTCATATTAACAAGAAACAAATTCACAATAAAACATTTCTGCACACATATGTTTATCTCGATTAAGATGAATTTCATATAAGAAGAATTAGAATTTATAAGAATACTTTGTACAATAAGTAACTGCTATAGTGTATATTTTGTCCATAACCTGTACAGGTAATAAGTACGCTCTCAAATAAGCGAGTAATATTTGGTTGGCAATTTCGAGAGACTTAAATTTAAAATATTATTAAAATATTAACCTTCCTAAGCACTCAGATTTTTAAAGAGAATATAGTTGGACATTCGTGTGTATATTTTCTGGTGGAACATTGGTTAGAAACATAACAAAGTAAATTTGTTACTCAAGTTCTGTAATGAACATTTATGAAAAGCTTTCTTTTAATCTTATAGCAAATGAAAAGAAACATAAGCAATATAAAAGCCTTGTTACCTTAGTTGTTCTGCTAAATTCATCCCACTGTAAGCAATGAGGTGTCACGTTTAGATAGAACCTGAAAATAAACGCGGTAATATGATCTCCCGACTGGCGGCTGTCATCTAAATCAGCTGTTGGAGTCACGCTTGCCAACGTGTGAAATTCTTTACACAGATATAACGAAGAAACAAAATCACCGCGCTTGCAGAACGTCTTTTGTTTTCAACTTCTTAGAATGAAAACACGATCACTTGTAATACGAACGGCAGTTAGGTTCATGACCTAGTGTCTGTGAGAACAGAACTATTCCATTGTTCGCATTATTGCAGTGTACTATATTTTTTTCCTATGAGATGTCATAAGTGCTACGTAATATCCTGCAAGTTATATTCGTGCGCGAGCAGCTTTTATAATGTTATAAACGTAATAAACCAATGGAGGAATGCAGGAATGGGTAAGTAAAAAAAGAATTTGGTGTTTATGTTCATACAGCAAACATTATCAAGTCTTCTACACATTGCTAAGTGTAATATTCCCTGTAAGCAAACGGCGTCCAGATTAGCTGGCTTCATTTTTGACAATACCTGGGCTTACTTAAAAGTATGTCTTATATTTCGTTGATTTAGCTTCCTTCGTTAGGGAGGTATGGCCGATGGTCCCATGCGTTAATTTACCCAATCTAAAAAGAACCTCATACGTGGTAAAGAGCCCTATGGGCAAAACCAAGTGGCTTTTCTGCCCAGTATATATAGAGTTGCTCCAAAGTGTATTCGTCTAATGCATTAGTTTATGTTTAAGAATGTATGGATAGTGGAAAATTCATCAGAATAAAGCCCAGAAGGGACGCTGTCTTATTTATTGATTAGTGAAAAAGAGAATACAATAAAGAAACACACATAGTATCTATTCACATAAACATACTTAGACATTCAAAAGAAAAGCTACAATATAGGATGCAAAATACGTATTCATTTGCATACTGAAATTGGTGTAGAATGTTACGGTTGGTACTTAGTAGGCCCTCCATTCCTCTTTATAATCTCTTGCATTCTCCTTGCTATGGATTTCACCAAAGATTTTGTTGTTTCAACTGTAATTTTACGCCATTCCTCTTGTACAGTATTCTTTAGATCATTTATATTAGCTATCTGATAATTCCTAATATCTTTGACCAGTACACTCTACAAATTCTCTATTGGATTCCTGTCTGGAGATTGCGGTGGTGTAGACATCCATCGTGGAGCATTATACAACAATCATAGTCTTGCACGTAGAGCTGTGTGTTTTGGATCATTATCATGTGTGAAAATATAAACCTCAGAAAGGCTCATACTATTCACACTTCTGGACAAATGTATTTTAGGATGTTCATATGAACCTTATAATTCATAATTCCATCAATAAAATACAAATTCCCCACACCATTTGCACCCATGCAGCCCCATTCAAGTACTGAACCGCATTCAAAATTAACGAAACTGCTATATTTTTCTCCTCAGGCTCACAGTTCCTTTACCCCCACTCTGTTACTCGTCCTTTTGACTTCAAATGCTCAAATTGATTCTATTTATCATGTACTACTATCTTCCAGAAATCAAATCCATCTTAGTGATGAATTGTTTTCTACGGGCTGGTCGGCCTCCATACTCATAAAGCACTTTCTTACAGAATGTAACGAAACGGACTTTCCTGTGTATGTGTTTGAACAGCAATAGCAGGTTTTGGAGCACTTAGTTTAGGATTTTTCTTGACTTCTCTAAGTAACTGTCGTTTATCCATCTCGGATAGTACTGCAATACGACCGCTTCTTGATTGATTTTCGTAAGGTTTGTTGTGATAAAACCTGTATGTAATAGTCTTCACTGTTTTGGTAGATGTTCCAGTGGTTTCTCCAATTTCTTGAATAGATTTTCGTCTTTTAAATAACCTGATGCGAATTTCTCTCTCCTTTTTAGTTTCACGACGTTTTCGACCCATATTACTTAAATAGCAATCAACGACTTTGAAAACAGAGATGGAACTGTCAACAACAGTGGGTGAAACACAACTGCATAAGAAAAGGAAAGGGGGGGTGTATCAGCCAAGCACCCTGGGATCTTGTGTACTATACGAATACTTGTTTGACATCAAATGGGATATGGGTTTAAATAACGTTCACTAATTAAGCAATATATGAACACAAATTAAGTTTTATTTTCAAATCTAAATATCAACCGATGTAAGGAAATAGTTATTGTTCGTTTCCTATATATTTCTGATTGTACTTGTTATATTCTATATACTATGACTAGACGAATACTTTTAGGAGTATCTGTATGTAGAATAAGAGACAGAAAACCACCAGTTAAAAAACGGCCATAAACAACAAACTAAATGCGTATATCCTGATTTGTGACGACATGAACTAGCTGCGTCATCATTGTTATTGTCGTTATCATTTCTTGGCGATACTCTGTTACGGATTTGATAAAAATGCTCCACTTATGAGTAGAACAACTAAGGCATTCGTAAAGAAAGGATGAAGAATTGCGTGTTATCTTGGATGTCGCCCATGGCTGCTTTCTGTTATATTTTCCAGAGATGTATATCTGACATCCTTTAAAATATATATTTATGTAACAGAACGCAAATAAACATATTCCAAATGGGCGAGGAATACCTAAGTAGCAAAAGGAAGTTCTGGAACACAGGTTAGGACAGTCATTCTGAATATCTCCGAAAATATTTAGAAAGTTATATAATACCATTTAATTTTCTCAGAAGCAGCAATATATATAACACTTCCCATTTATATTTCCTAAACAATAACGATAATATAGTCAGCGGGTGCTTGTAACATTTCGATCGTATTTTGTTACTATCAAAATACTGACAAAGGACTTAAATGCTTTAGTGCTCTTTTGCTATTCTGATACAAATTATGTAGCTTTCCATACAATATATTCCACTTCTTACTTAGGGGAAACAATGAAACGATGTAAACTTGAACATAAAATACAATATTATCGCAGAAAAAAAAAATGTGGAGATATATAATTACTTGTTTATTATTTCAAGTTGTTAATCCAAGCGCGGTTGTCTGTTTCTTCCGGCTTTTCTCTCACAGTAATTCCAGTTTCACAAAATCTACACTGAAATCCTTTCTGAGCTAAGCTACTTATTGTAATTAATAATAACAAATCTGTGATTATTACATTTTACTGTAATTTATGGCCACTACTTTCTTTAGTTCTTCCATATTAATATCATCATAATAATCATCATCATTACCATCAGAACAGATCTCTTAATGTTTCGATTTACCGCAATATACGAGGGCTGTTAAAGAATGACCGTAATTTTTTACGGTCATAATTTTCGGCACTAAAATTCAAATTTATTATATTCTGTTAGCTTAATGTGAAACAAAGAGGCCGCAGTAGTTTCATTGTTGGTATTCCTGGTTCCCACCTGTGAGAACCAGGCAAGTTCAGACATTTTGCAGTATCGCCTACCGCTGCAATGGTGGTAACATGCAAGGAAAAATATGCGGCTTTGAAGTTCTGCTTTTATCTCAACAAATCTTCAGGTGAGGCCTACACAATGTTACAGGAGGCCTCTGGAGAGTCTGTACTTCCCTAAAGCACAGATCGAAATTGGTTTAAAATGTTTAAAGAGGGCAGACAATTTCAAAGGAAGCTGGATTCGGTGCTCCAGTTACTGCTCTCACGGAAGAAAACATCTAGACACTAATATTTGAGTATGCATATATAACATTTCATTTTTATTTAGTTACTTAAATTTCTTTATATCATAGGAAACTAGCGCTCACTGAGTACTTCGAACATTTCCGCTCAATTATCCCTTCCACTATTCTGGCTTACTCTCATATTTCTCTTTTAATGTTTTAAATGTCGAGAACGGTTACAGGGTAAGGCGTTTAGAGCATTTCTGGTTTTATTGGCTTGTACTGTGGGACAATAGAAAGGGTTCCATTTGGTTAAATGGGTTTTAGATCTGCATTTGGTCCAAGGGAAAAATGTATGGCTCTAGATAACGTAAGGTTTTTCTTCCGCATCTAGGTCCATCTTTACTCCTTTAAAAATATACACAAGTTCCCTCCAAGCACAGTCTCTCCTCGCCGTATTTTCAGCAGCCAATGTAATGTACCAGAAGCCAACCACACTGCAAAATTATGACATTTCCTGTCCTTGAAAATATGCTCCAGTTTTACCAACTATGGTACTGCACGTAAGCATTCTTCCGGACAAAGTTTATGAAATGTGTCGCGGAGGAAGGTCCAAATCAATTCAGCTCATTGACAGTTGCACAAGCTATGCTCAAGTGTATCCTATTCCACACATATGCCACAGAACTTTAAATTTACACTCCCGTGACGCCACAACTTCTCTGCAGTTGGAACCGTTTTATTAAGAACTTCATAAACAGTTTCTCTCCAGATCGACGCAAGGTTACATTTGGTTGCATTGGTCCAAATACAATGCGATCCCGACGGTGTTTTGTTTCCACATTAGGCCGTTGAATACCTGACTCCATCAGGTGATGATAGAGATTCTTGGTAGTCAGAAACCTCTCCAGTGGCTCCGCGAAATTTGCAAGAACACGAAGCTTGGCGACCAAACGTTGAAATTAGCCTGTCGGTCTCACCACGGTATGTAACTCTTCATACCAAAAGTTCTTGTCAATCGGAAACGGCTGCCAAGTAACGAGGATAATCCTGTCTTTCATAACAGCACCAGACACTTGTTGTCAACATCCACTAGACCATAACCACATTTCTTTAAAGGAAGATGCAATTGCGGGCGAGCCACTCTATATGCTTTCCCCGTTCACAGGAAGTATCCAAGTAGGGTCTCAAAACGTTGAGCGAACTGCATGGGGAGCGGCAAAATCTGCGCCACATAACACAGTTTACTCAGGGCATAGGTATGAATATATCACATGCGTTGCAATAATATCAGATTTCGAGAGCGATCTTCATGTAAGTTGGCACATAGCGCTGTGAGCCTTTGGGTCCAATTAAGAGAAATAACCTCTGTTACTGCAGAGGTAAATATAAACCCTCGTATTGTGGTCTGTGCAACAATCTTCATGTGCAGCAGTGTTGGCGGATGTTCGCAGGTGCCAAGCGGAAGGATCTCCGATTTATGGCCGTTGAGCTGAGCTCCAGAATTGTGACTATAAGTCACAATCGCCGTAGTTATCCCCTCTATATCCTGGTGGTTCTTTGGCCAAGATCGTCTAGTCATCCGCGTAAGTCATTACTTTAAGGCATTCCCCAGCTAGGGGAAATACGTGTGGTCTTTCTTGTAACATCTGGAGTAATGAATGGAGTGTTAAGGCGAACAGTCCTATAGACAAAGGACACCCCTGACTGACTGATTGTCGTATTGGAATAGGGGTCGACAAAACGCCGTTACTAAGTATTCTAACGACGCTTAGCGATAAAGCCGTTGAATCGCCGCTATCATTTGTTGAGGCACCCAAGCTGCACACAAACACTGCCAAATATACCAGTGCTGAACTCCATCAAAAAGTCTATGTAAATCCAGATTAACTAATGCCAAGGAGCTATGTTGCTCTCTTAATTCCGCAAGGGTACCAACAATATTCTTGCGTTGAAGAGCTTGTTCATTAACATGGAGCACCTCCTCATACGCTGGTTCTAGTCTGCTGGCCAAAAGCTTCACAAATATTTTATAATCGGAATTCAGCTGTGTTATTGGACGGAAGTCCATAGCTGACTAGGGGCATCTTTTCCGAGGGAGTAAAATTATAATTTCAGCCGCGAAAATTTCTGGAAACCGGCCTCCGTCCCATAATTACTGTAGCACTGCAACAAACTCAGCCTTAAAAATCAGCCAGAATGCAAGATAAAGTCCATGATATATATATATTGGTTTGCTGTAACGTAAAAAAAATGAAGGTGAGAACTATCAGTAAAAGTTAACCACTGTCGTGACAGTCCTTAAAGGGCCAAGGCCTACCAACCCGACCGCCGGCCTCACGCCTACTTACGCACGGCAGAAGTGGACGATCATCCAACGGATGCGGGAAGGAGATGTGGTCAGCATCTCGGCATCCCCTAGCGTAAGCTCCTCACTTTCCTCACGATGCTGAGTGGGCACCGGTCCTATACCCGGGAACTAAAATCCCCACCACATGGGTGGGATCGAACCCGGCTGCTTTCCGTGGCTAGGGACCAAGGCATGCTGCCTTAACCCATTACGCCACGGCGCAGGACGAGAACTATCAGTGAGTTGTGTTAATTTACAGCAACGTAAGAAAACATTCATTCTGAAGGAAATATTAATCCAATTATTTTAGTATTCTACAGAATGAAAATATTGCCTTTGATTTGCTGTGCTTATTTCATCTATGGCACATTTTAATATCACACCTCAGTTCAGAGTACTGCACAGTCTACGTGAGCTCAACATGACTAATATAGGTTGCGCGTTAGTTCTTGACAAATGACCTTCAGCAGGAATACAGTGAGCTGGCCTACCCTTAATAAACATGTCTGCAAACAGTTTATGTTACGATTACAAACAGCTCTTCTTTTCTCTGTTCCTGTTCAAGTTATTCCTGTTCCTTTAGCTCAGTTCAGAAGTGTTGGTTAATGCTTAACATATTATTGAGTGATTCGTGTATATACCGAAATGCCAAAGCTAAAAGGTGGTTTAAATAATTTTCAGATACATTCAAAACAGATGGAAAAATTCAAATTGTCAGCCTTATGGAAGGTCTGTAACAGCCGATCAGCAGTCCCACGTAAGTCCCACGCAGCAGACCCACGCATTTAAGAAGAAATAAACATATCTTGGCGGCTTCACGTCCTTCTATGAAACAGGAGCTTTTAAGCGAGCATATGTCTCATTGACAATGTAGAGAAAGCATGTGCCGTGCACTGTAACTTCAAACTTTTTCCAAAAATTGACATGTGACATCAATAGTAATCCATCACTGATGGGTTATCAAAACAGTTCTTTTTTATTACAAGTTCTTCTATTATGTAAAATGAAGGAAAATATTTTTTTTTTTATTTCAGTAAATACTTTGAGCTTTTTAACAAATATGTTCTTGATTATTAAATTATAGGCGAGTTGTATTTATTACACATCAGCTTCACTTACGTACCTAATTTGAGGACATGTTTCGCGAACCATCGTTCGCATCGTCGGCACTTATGCGACTAAAGCTTGATCCAATGGTGTGGATAGTTCTGGAGTTGCTGCTGGCATCTGTTGATTTTGTGATGCATTTAAATGTGGGGTTTTCTTCTGAAGGGATTTCAAAATTCATTAGTTGGTTTTTATGTTTTTCTATGTATATTCTCTCCCATATGAAGAGTTCACTATGTCTTTGTACGCATTTTAGTAATTTGGTGCTATCTCCAATTTCATATGAACTCATATGGGAGAGAATATACCTAGGACATAAAAACCAACTAATGAATTTTCAAATCCCACCAGAAGATAACCCCACATTTAAAAGAATAATAAAATCAACAGATGGCAGCAGCAACTCCAGAACTACCCACACCACTGGAGCGAGCTTTAGTCACATAAGTGCCGACGATGCGAACGATGGTTCGCGAAACATGTCCTCAAATTAGGTACGTAAGTGAAGCTGATGTGTAATAAATACGACTCATCTATAATTTAATAATTATTTCGTTTCACTGTGGTGTTCCAATACAGTTAAATTTCGATATATTCTTGGTTGTTAATGCATCAAAATAAAAGGAACTTAACTTCTTGATCAGGATTCTTCGCGGTGCCAAATGCCCCCTGTAGTAATCTTAATCATAATTCCTAGCCATGATATATATTATCCTTTTCCCCACAACCTTAGCGTCCTTGTCCATTTCAATCATGTGTCAGTGTAAATGTGACAGTGTGATAGCATCCCGGCATATTTATTCTCCTTTTTCCCTTGCCTTTTCTATAATTTCTTGGGCAATCTTATTATTTATATCTCCTCATTTTCAAACTTGTCATTCATTCCGCTACTATTGTATGATTGTTTCCTTATACCTTCCCAACAATTTAGTGTTATTATCTCCAATCAAGTTAGCTGTTAATTCTATTAGTCACAGTCATCTGCATTGATGTTTCTATAAATATATTTCATTTGTCTGTGTTATTTGCGTCTTTCCTATATTCGGCACACTAGGAGCTTGTCCTCCAGTAGTTTCCTTTTCCACATTCCCTAACTCATAGCAGTTTCTGCTATCTTCGTTCCATCCTATTAAACCCATTTTCTGTGTCAGCCTCCTCCTATCCATACAGCTCATCATTCCAAAACCACTCCTGAGCATTCAAATCAATTGCAGCTTTTCAGATACTATTGACACTAACAGCAGTTTCAAGCCTTTTTGTCCAAATTGAAAAATTTAGGCCTTTCCTTAATCCGCGATACTAGCAATTAAACCTCACTGGTGGCAGAATTGTCGTTAATCCAAATGCTAATCAATATGTATCACTAAATGTTATGTTCTCCTAAAGTTAGAATACCTTATTACTGTTTGCTCCCTAGTCAGTTAAAGAGAAAGTATTCCAAAGCCTACGTGGTGAACCAACTCTCAGAATGCTTGACAAACACCAAAACCTACTCCAGGCCAATCAGATTAAGCGGCCACACTCTTATCGGTATTTTATCTCGACCGCTCGCTGCTGCCTGCTGATATTTTTGTTTTTGCTATTGCATCACATATGGCGTGACCTGACTTACGATACGAATGACAAACGAACGCTTAAAGGTAACTTTCACCGTTGATTTTCGTTTGATTGTTAGTTCAGTCATGGTCCAATTTCGTACCAAACAAGTGTTTTTGCCTGTGTTTCTGAGCTTTGTGATTGGTATTTTGGACCATTTGAAGGACAAGCTTATGAATCTAATCCTCAAACATCAGAATAAATACAAAATAATATATGGGAAGAAATAACACACCGGTGTTATAAATGGGGTCCGAAGGAAAGTGGTGCACGACACAACCCAGGATAAAAGCGTAGGCGCTTAATTTCACAGCACGTAATATTTGCATACTTTCATTGTATCTACAAGTAAATGCAGTAATAAAACTTTTCTGCAGTTATCTAGTATATATTTTGTATATATTTAATCCTTGTTTCACATACGCTTTCCCAGTATCTCGTAACGGTCACGTGACTATCACATCTCATTGGCTGCTGTTGTGGTGCAGACTGTTGTGCGGTAAAAATTAGTTCGTTATTTAACTGTCTTTATACGTGGGACGAGAATTGTCAAATTTTCGTAACTGTTTCAATGAAATATATTACGCAACAGAGTTGATATATCTGAAATGCATGTTAATTCTTAAACGAAGTAAAGAGAAGATTCCTTTGCTCTCAAGCACATGGCACGATAACACGTGATTTAACGGTAGAAAAGACATATTTGTTTATATGACTTTTATTACTGACCTTGTTTTGAACTGGATTAGTCATATATCGCCATTCGACGGTGTTCTATGCCGACTGCGACTGCTTAATTATTTTATTGATCGAATATTGCACGTGTACTTATTATATGTATAATGGCAGAGTCTAGCGCCAGGTTTTCGCTGAAGCATCGCGAAAAGGGAAAACCTTTACAAAGCGGCGAAAAAAGAATTGTGTTGCATGTGTTTAATGCACTCACAGAGAGGAATCTATCTTTGTCAGTGAGTGAAGTCGAACAGCTGTGCTCTGAACTTACAGGTGTGTTAGATGCGTAGGAATATCGCGACATAATATTGAGACAACAAGAATACTTACCACTCCAGGGGCGATATAGCTGTGCGGGGAAGACGTTATTTGAGGTCAATCAGACTGCACCGAGATACAAGTCGCAAAATATACTACCTTGACGAGACTTGGGTGAATGAAGAACACACGACAAGTATGGCGTGACACGACTTTTAAGACTGAAAGACAAGCATTTTTGCAAGGTATGTGTTCTGGTTTAAAATATCCCAGTGGAAAAGGCCGAAGGCCTTTCATTATAAACTTGTTACAGTTTAATTGCTCATTCATTCAGATTCGAATTGCTCAGTTTCATTATAAACTTCATTATTTTTGCATGCCTTCATATTCTTATTTGTATTATTTTATCTACCTTCCTGGCAATTATGACGTTTCCTGCAGGTTTCAATGGGACGGGAAGGCACCGCCTATGGCCTATGGCGCAAAAGCATGAGCCAATTAGGATAAGGGGGAAAGTAGTTGCATGCGGAGTGATACATGTCAGCTGGGCAAGGTTATATGAAACAGATTAATACTGTAACATCGACGAACCCGAAGCTGGTTTTTTTTTTTTTTTTTTTTTTTTTTTTTTTTTTTTTTTTTTTTTTTAAATTTCACGTCCTCCAACGCTAAGTGATATCGGACGGTAATTGAAATGGCTGAAATGATTCTTAAATGTGTCCGGGGTCCATGGAGCTCAGAGATACCCAACGTTCGTCTGTAAGGATAGGGGAAAACGCTGGAAAATCCTTAACCAGGTAACTCACCCTGGCCGAGATTCGAACTCGGGACCGCGGTGGGTTGAAACTGATTTTGGGGAGGGAAAACAGTGTCGGGCTGTAATCGCAGGGAAGGAGCGGGAGAAGGCAATTGCCTCGCTTTGTCGCATTATGGCTGACGAGACAGAAGAGGCACGTCTTCAAGACCTATCGGTGGCTGACGTCACGAAGACATCACGCGACCTGGATGGAACTGTGTTATTCTTGTGCAAATTTCGTTTGATGGCGTTCCAGAATGAAAAACGAGAACGTTTGGCTTCTAGAACGATCTACCACGCCCGGCAGGATTATATAAAAGCCTTTGCAATGCTTGTAGCACTCAGTAGTGAGTAATGAAGTCTGTATAGATGGCAGTGTGTTTGGTGCTTGTTCTTCGACTTGCATGCGGCTCTGCAGGAGGAATCTGCCGGCTGCAAAACCTTAGCGATGCATTTTTTTAACTGAAAATATCGTAATTGTGTTCAAAATAGGCATGTATCTTGGTACAGGAAGTGAATCCATGTGTTTGCCAGAAACATCATTAGCAGCACAAAACCTCCGTGCTAAAACGACAAATACTGAAGGAAGGTATCCAAATGTAATATACTTATGTGTAAAGGAAATGATGATTGCACGTTAGCATTGGCTAATGACTTACTGACAAATAAAGCAGTTTTGTCGTCTTTGTGACAATATTATGGACTTGGTACCGTTTGTAAACAAGCTGCACATTTTGCAATAATGTTCTACGTTATTGTATGCTCTATTACTACGCATTGCTAGAAATGTTTTATTTCTGAAGCTGAATGCTTACAAAACATCACATTAAACATGAAAGTGTCTGCCTGTGTTCCCAGAATCTCTCTTCAATGCACAATAAAATGACAGGAAGGAAGCAAGAGATAGCGTTTTCCTGTGCCATCTGTTACATCTTCACGCAACCAAGATGCGACGTTTACACGGCTTCTTACAATGAACTTCTCCCTTCATTACATTTTTTGTACCCATTACACCCTCCCACCCCCTTTTTCACCCATCCTTTGTACTGCGCTTAAGCAAACGGGGAAGTTATGAAAGTAACGGCTGCGGAAAAAAGAGTGTTGCTAAAAACACAGGAAGAAATGAAAGAGGGTAGAAGCAAACAAAAGAATAACAGTAATGGACCATCAGCTTAATAGCTTTCTTCCTTGGATTGTTGAGATGGAAAAACGAAAATGGAAAAAAAATGCTCGCGGAGAAACTGCAAAGAAACTGGGGCCAATTTGAAAATCGCGTCTGTGAGAAAATCTAGGTTGAAACATAAAGTACTCGTGACAAAGACTAAACCATACGCAAATATTTGACATGAATAGCAAAACCTTATAAGGGAAATTTGTGCGGATGGCGTACCTCGATAGAAAATTGAACATTTTACAGCATCTCCAATGTACCCGTCTCTTTAACGCGCAGAGAAATTATGACAGAATGCTGTGGTTAACCTATCTATGCTGTAATTGTACATCTTAATGGACTTCTGCCTCTATGTGTTAATCTCTCTATCCTATTGAGTTTCACTCAGTTCTGTTGAAATAATTATAACTATCGTTCCAGTAAAGCAGACATAAGCTATCAAGTGTGGCATATAACATGAAGAGGCATGTACAGCTACGATCAAAGGTCTTGGATGTTGTACAAAGGATCAACGGGAACTGTTCAACATGCACTGTTCCGTTAGGGGCACATTTTTAAAATCTGATATTACATACAAAAACAAAGCACATTTGTATTTTGAAGATGACATTTAACTGTGAAAAGGATACACAATTTGGACTAATTCATCACTGACTGCATGGTTTTTGCTTTCTCTACTGCTCAGTTATAATAGAGGAAGTGTCGTAATTATTCCAAAAATTTAATCCCAAGATTTTAACAAACTCTGAAATTCTGGGAATCCCCTCCAAAGAAAGAATTCTTAGAAAATGTCCACGAACGTGCACGTCCATGTAAGTGTATAACGCAGAACCGAAAAGTTGGTACAATACCAAACTTAGCATTAATATTCAATACCTTAAAAAGATGCAACGGCACTACTAAAGTAAGCTTCCCTCAAAATTAAGTGTGCATTTGAGAATAGTCTCTGTGATACTCTCTATTAGGAAGGAATGTTCTATAATCTTGTATAAGATATGCACGTAAATATATGGACTAAGACAGCATAATAACGATCACAGATGAATGGAAAAAGACAAAGTTGGAGCTGCGACATGCCTTCACGACGGCACTGCCCACGGAATCTACCACAAACCATGGGTGCTAACTTGTCTTCGAAACAGTGCACCTGCATGATCTAAGGACACAGATAAATTTCTTCTTATTCTTATTCTTCTTCTTCATCTTCTTCACTCCATGGTTTGGGCATATCACCCATTCCGGCTTCATAGACCTCTCCAGCGTTTCCTGGGTCCTCCTGTCTCTTCTTCCTTTTGGATTATAGTTTAATACTGCATTTGGATATATTCCCTCCTCCATTCTTAATGTATGTTCATGTCATTGTTGCCTTCGTTCTGATATTTTGTCATGGATTGGTTCTATTTCTATTTTCTTTTTTAATATCCCCATTTCTTATTTTGTTCAATATTGTAAAACCTTTAACATTTCTTAAAAGTTTCATTTCTGCAGTCTGTATTTTACTTAAATCCTTTTGTGATGGCACCCAGGTTTCTCTACAATATGGTAAAGTTGGAATAGCAATTATCTTATACATTTTCATTCTTGTATCCTTTATCACTCTTTTTTTAAAAGTTCTTTGGTTTGTCCCACATATTGCTCGGAATTTGTGTATTTTTTCTTCTAAATGAGCATTGTTTCTAAAACTTATTATACATCCTAAATATTTAAAACCCGATATTTGTTCTAAAATCCTATTTCCTTTAAAAATTTTGATCTTACATAATTTCCTTTAAAAGCCATACTTTTTTCTCTTCTGATATTTTAAAACTATATTAGTATATTATTATACTATATTATTCTTTATTGTGTATAATCCATTTTTTTACAATTTACATATTTATGCCACATTTATTTGTCTTAACCTTGTTGCTACCTTGACTTGCATGACACTCTAGTCTTCTGCTATGCCAGGTAGCTCTTAATCTCCATACCTCCTTGTTATTTAATTAGCCCCTTCCCTACCCCCAACCATTTTCCTTTCTTACATTCTTTATATTTCTTGTCCATTTTTCTTTTGCTTTCTGTAAGAACTCACCATCCTTCTTACTTTGTCTTCCTCCTTTCAGGTTAACATTTTTATAGCTACTATCCTCCTATCTACTTTCTCCAATTTTTCCTCCCAAACCTTTTTTCTCCATTTTGCAAGCTCCTCTCATTCTGTAACATAATATTATATAATTTATTTTCCACCATACAATTCACAAATTCTCGTTTCCCTACCTCTTATCCCACTTAGGAATATTGTTCCTGTTCTCATCCAAGCTAACCCTTCTCTCTCTTGCCTATTGCAGCAATCTACATATGCTTCTCGTCCCGAATTTCTTTTTATTTGCTTGTAAAATTTCAATAATGTCATATTTTCTAGACTTCCCCATATTTCGTGCTTTTCTATATCTTCTATTCTCCATTTTACCCATATCGCTTGTATTCCTTTTCTGTAATCTCCACCTATCTGCCATTCTATTATTTTCCATAATTCCTCCTATCTCTGCACACCAACTGTCTGATTTCTCTAATCTTGTTTGCTGTTTCTTACATAATTTCAAAATTTCCACTTCTTCTTTGGCCAAACACCTATACCAGAATGTTATTATTCATTACATTATTATTGTATTTCATCTTGTCTTTCCTAATTCTACTAAACATACTACCCAAGGTGCCGATCTTGATAAGCCTAGCAGCTCTTTAAAAAACATTCTGTTGTTTTGGCCCACCGTCTTGTTTACCACTGAGCCCCCGCCCCCCCCCCCGCCCCAGATCTCCACTGCATACACCATTTTGGATACCTCTAGTGCTTCATACATCCGTTCTAACCACTTCGTTGCCATTTATAGCTTATATTTGCAAATTCTTATCCCATTCATAGCCGCCCTTCCTTTTGCTTCAGTTTTTCTCCTATGTGTTCTCCATTTTCCATTTTTATTCAATCTTACTCTTAAATATTCAAATTCATTGACCACTTCTACCCTTTGCCATTTAGTACAAAATTTTCATCCTTTTTTAGTTTAACTCCGTTCTTGAATGCCATAACTTTCGACTTATTTATGTTTATTTTTATTCCCCACTCTTTATAGAATCTCTGGATTTTATTTACTGCCTTCTGCAATCCTACTACCGTTATATCCTGCCATTAAGTCGTCCGTATATAGGATTTCACGAATTTCTTGGTTTGCTATTATTGGACAGTGCTGATTTCCTTCTTTAACTTTGTCTATTATCTCATCTATAAATAAGTTAAATACAACTGGACTCATTTTGCATCCTTGGTTTAGGCCTATTTTTTTGCTGTCATCTCCGTAATTACAATTTTCCCCCACTTCTCTTTCTTTTATATATTTTCCACTTACCCATTTCATCCTCAGTTTCAAAACTAGAGTTTTCCTGTTTGTGGAATCAAAAACTTTCTCAAAATCCGCAAAGAAAATATATAACCTTCCTCTCTTCTTCCTGAGGTATTTGTCGTTTATGGTCTTTATTATGAACAGATTATCTGCTGTCCGTTTTCCTTTCCGTAAACCTGCTTGAAATTCAGACAGCTTCCTTTAGATTTTTCTGGTATCGTTTGCTCATCTCCTAGCAATCACAACTCACTAACATTCTACTCAAAAAAATGAAATGCAGAGCACCTAATAAGCCCATGTGAAATGTGTTTAATGATTAATATTAGTTAAATCTTACTGCACACAGATAAGTAAATCTTAAAGACGGTAATGTTTGACGAAAGTGTATTTTCTGAAGTTAATGATATCCAAAATTCTACTTATGGGTTCGTATTTTTAAAGAAGTAATTCTGAAGTGCAACGTAGTTGTTTTATATTTTGTTGGTTTTTTCTGCACATCATCCTAGAAAGATATAAATCCAGGTGCAATGTTTACCAATAAGCCTTTAAAATATTTTATAATCTAACAAGCTTACCTCAACTACAAATATTTATTTGACTGGTATTAAACACATAAAAGAAAAGGCTTTTTAAAGGTGAAGTATAAATGTAGAAGGTCATGTGAATATAACACAAAATTTTGCTCAAGGTTTATGGCCATGGAGCAGTATGTCAAACTTCGGAGTAGAATTATAAACAAAACATGGCGAGAGTTTCATCTTTCCTTCTTACCCTTATCTTTTGTTTTAGCTCCACTCCTGTTTTGAGTGTTGCTTGCCTTTTAATTTTCTTCCTTTAATTTTCACCTCCTTTTTGTTTCCACTTCCTTTTACGAGTAACTTAATAAATACAGAGATATAAACCAGGAACGTCTCTTATGAATAAGATGTGCGTTATAAAAAAACTCCCGTCTGCTTTTCTCTTCAGCTGCTAATAGCTTTTCATCCAGCTTTAGTGTTTTTAAAAATCATGCTCATAAATTTTCAGTGCGTGAAAGAATTTTTTGTTTAATTCTATCGCTAAGTCAGATATTGAACGTGTAAAATGAACATTGCCCCTGCCTTTAAAACATAATCTTCTTATATATAATTGAATGCTGTAAGTTTACATAAATTTCACTGGTCGCTGTTTTAATGGTTTCTATCAGAAGCCAGAGTGACTATAAGAAATTTCTGTCCTCTCCATACTGATTTTGTACTTAATGCAATTTTCCATAATTCCAAAAGTTCACTTTGGGATTAAATTAATGCAGTTAATCTTACATAAATGCTACAGGAGCTCGACTAAGCATAGAACGATCTCTGTAATGCACAGTGATTCACGAGAAATGCTTCACATGGAAATAAATTACCTCCCTTAGTTTTCACTATCGTTCAGTCGCTTCGTGACGTAGCCTTATTTTTGGGCGACGAACACAAGAATTCTCTAATCTCTTTTAGTAACTGCACTCATTGCACGAACAGCAGACTTTGTAGCCCCAGAAAAGCACCCAGCTCAGGTAGCATGCCGGAGATCTACCTGGAATGTTTCGCAGGAATGAAAGCGTGTATGCTCCTTGGCTGCGCGTAGCACCTACAGTAGATCTGGGTATGGCTCTGCAAAGCAAGTCCACGACGTCCACTAGTAGTCTGCGCACTCTGATTTTAGAATTGCTATATGTTTATAAAGACTTTATTTTAATTTATACGGATGAGTCTAAGAGCTCTGCCGGTGTTGGATTTGCGTTTGTCCATGGGACCGAACCCTTTACATTCGGTCTCCATGGCAGCACTTCCATCTACACTGCGGAGCTCCAGGCAATATACCGAGCCATTTTGCATGTTCGCCGGAGAAGGTTGTGTGACAGCCTTATTCTAAGTGATTCCCTGAGCGCCCTTCAGAGCCTTCGTGAACTGTACAATTACCACCCCCTTGTACAGCGCATCCAGGACGCCCTCCACGGTTTACACACTCGTGGTGTTAACGTGATTTTTGCTTGGGTTCCTGGACACGTTGGCTAATCAGGGAATGAACGAGCGGATTCGGTGGCTAAGTGTGCTACTATTCGGCCCCAGGCTAGGTTACCATTAGTTTTTTCTGAGGATTTTAGCCTTCAAGTGCGGAGAGCTGTGATGTCCTCCTAGCGCGCAGAGTGGTGCGCTCTGCGCGACAATAGGCTACCATTAGTGAAGGACGATCCAGTTCCCTGGCTGCCGTCCATCCCGTCCTGAAGAATTTCAATTAGCTCGGTTGCGGTTGCATTGCTTTTTACACATAGTCACCTTTTTAAAAATGACGCTGCTCCGGTTTGCCCCCTTTGCGGAGCTGAACTCTCGAAATGAAATGAAATGTGTAGTGTTTAACGCCCGCTTTTACTACATACGGCACCGCAGACGGTGACACTAATGATACATGAGATGAAGATGGAGCACCGGTGGAATGAGATGGCGGGGGAAACCGGAGGTCCCGGAGAAAACCCGCCCAGCGCCGTATTGACCACCAAAAATCTCACTTTGCGGTCGCCTGGAATCGAACCCGGGCCGCCTTGGTGAGAGCCAAGCGGTCTAACCACTGAGCCACGGCGCGGCCGCTGCACTCTCAGTCCAGCATGTACTTTTAGACAGTTTTTACCTGACTCGTCTTCGCCGGTCTCTCCAGCTGCCGGCCACCTTGGCAGAGATACTGGCGGACGGCCACCAAGCAGTGGCCAACGTTTTTAAGTTGTTTTTATCCCTCAGTTTTAGATTCTAGTTTTTACATTGTTTTCCTTAACTTCTTTATGGCTTTAGGCTTGTGTTAGACCGTTACGTAGAAGAGTGGGTTTCTTTTATTTTATGACGGCCGTATTTTAGCTCTCCTTTTAACTAGTTTTTAGCACGATTTTAGAACCTTCAGGGCGCTAACGACCGTGCTGTTGAGTGCCTAAAAGCACAGTCATCATCATCATAATCGCCCGCCTTGGTAGCCTGGTGATAGAATGTCTGCCTCACGTTCAAGAGGTCCCGAGTTCGAATCTCAGTCAGGGTGAGTTACCTGGATAAGCTCTATGGACCCCGGGCACATTTCAGCATCATTTCCCGCATTCCATTCATCGTCCGATATGACTAAACGTTGGAGGACGTAAATTCCAAAAAAAAAAAAAAAAAAAAAAAAAAAAAAAAAAAAAAAAAACATCATCAAAAGCACCCAGTAGCACAAGCAATTAGTAACTGACTCACTTGCTGACATACTCAGTGGCATATCAGCTAATGATAAAGAGTTCCAGAACCTTCTAGAGTCACAGAGCAGCAAGCCTCCACAATATTTAGTTTATTTGACGATAGCAAAGGCCGGAGGTGTGCGCATTTTTCCACAGCTATACTGCGCATCGACGGTACTGTTATACCTCACGCATGTTAACAACTGCATGTACGTACAGCCTGACGTGAAGGTACAGCGAGAACAAACAAAACAGTTCTGTTATACTACACATTGACTTTGCGTCTGCATAAACTTGCTTCATTAGTTCGCAGAGTACTACGTTACGTTGTTTTGGAAGTTTACTTCCAGTGGCAATTGTTGCCGCATCTGACCTCATTCATACTCTGCGTCCAGCTAACTTGTGTCGCATTGAAGAGTACATCCCTCAGGCCTTTAGACGATAGGCTTCCATTTATACTGGTATAAGACTGTTACTTATTTGTTCATGTACCTCTTCGACACCTGGAGCCGACCGGTGCTGATGTAAGAAGTGACCATATCTCTCTCATGCCTTAAGCAGGTTCCAATTGTATTGAGTCAGCCTGAGGCTGATCCCAACTTTCAGACTCAGTACTGATTACACATCACTGTTTCAGGAAATGCACCCCTGGAAATGTAATGTGTAAACTTTTTCCTCAATTTTGCTGATGGACTATCTTCAGTTTATCCTGAAGGCACTTGGAAGCACGTAGAAATTAGTGTTAAGGCCTTGCTCGGGAAGAGCCTGTCGTGCTGTTTGAACGGTTACCATGGAAGTATCTTTGCTAATAGATACCTCTCAGACAGCGGCGTATGCTTGAATTGTGACTCGGGCTATCACTAGGTCTACCAGATTCGGACAATAAGGGATTGTTGTTCAAATGTTAACTTCACAAACAGTATATTTAAATCAAATTTTCTAGTAGAAAGCTGTTAAAACGGCCGAGATACCTTTGAGAACGGTAGCTGTGTTTAGATGCTGAGACAGTGCCGCATTAGAATTAGCCAGAAATTGTAGCAATTATGTATAATTACCTTTATTTAATGACTCCTCACTTTCATCGTGGTCTCTAAACGAACATTCCTATTTTGCAAGAAGAACCACTGCATCAATCAATCTTTTCAATACGTGTCTATTTTCCTTAACCTTTTCATTATGCAAGTTCATTATTGGTAAGTTTCTCTTACTAATTCAATGCGTGGTCTACCCGTTAAGTTCCCGAAGTTTTAATGCTGTTTATCGTTTATGTTTATCCAGAGCTGTGCTTAAATAAGCTAAATTTGCGAAACCCGTAATATTCCACGGTGTTTTCGCAGTTGCAAACGACAAGCATGGCCAACAATAAAGTTTATTTAGTTCGAATGAGCCAGACAACCACTCTTATTTATCATAATTACTTATATTAAAATACCTTTTATAAGGGTTCTTATTTGTTACCTTCTGTCACACTGCAAGTGCAGAAAAGCTGGAGTAGGCCTTTCCTGTTTTACAATCACTAGGTTACGCTCGTATTTAAACTGCGAGAATGGTCTTTGCTCTAATTGATTAATTATACAATTTTCACCCATTTCGAATAATTAGCGCTTGCAGCTGTCTTGGTACACTGTCCACTATAAAATAAACAATACCATTACGGCTGTTGAGGACCGTAACAATTACACAATAATTGAAAACACGCTCTTTCTTGCCCTTAACTCCACGCGTTATGCGGAATTCCGATGTCAGTCGTGTCCGTACAGGACATTTCGGAGAAGCTCGTATGAGTGTAGCGATGTAGAGTTCCGAAGCCTTGGCATGTTGAATCTTGCATTCCTCCCCCGTGTCCCTCACTGCTCTTTACCATAGAGACGGCTGCAACAGTAGCTACCGAAGCTCTGCTTGTCCCTCTGTTCAGTGATAGGGAACGAGAGATATTCCACCCTAGTGGGGAGACTGGCAGGTATTGCAATTATTATTAATATTGCTTATTATTTTCTAGTTTACTTCAGATATGGGCTTCGGTGATAGCTTTGATAGCTCATAATATATACCACTGCTCTCAGATAACGCACTGATTACTCCACGTGGAGTAATCATATGTCATTTGTGATTCTTCCAAACTCCACTGACTGAAGCAATGCCTTCATTGGTGCTTAAGCACACGAACGGGAGACGCGTGATTACCCCTCTCACTCTTACAAGAATATCAGTTTGTTATCGGAGAGGTTTCTGTTAACAAAGATAAATCCATGGTAACCGTTCCAGCAGCGGGACTAAAATCTTGGAATGGAACTTTCTCTCAAGCGTGGCGGTAAAAGAACCACCTGGAGGCATCCTGACCTTTATTGGGCTTAGAAGCTGGAGAGGGCAGGAGAAAATTAAAACTAATAATTTGATTGTAAATCGCAGTCTTTGGCACTGAAATATTGAAGTGATAGAGCGTGGATGCTTGCTTATTTTGCCTCCATCGAAAGTTTAATCTAGCTGTTCATCATATGGAACTCCTTTGCTATTGTAATTGGAGTTTTGTTATTAAGAGTGTGCTGAAATTGAAAACAAAACTTAAATTTGGTATATGCCTTTGTCTTTCTCAGTACCCTTTTAGAAATGCGAGCTAATCGATGTGCCACCCACAGTGTCATGAGATTGGAAAACCCAGTTAATCTCCTCATGTATGGCCATAACAAGCCATGCTTATTTTATTTTTCAACAAATTTAGCCTAAAATGTTGAGTTTGCTGCTGAGTACTTAATTTGCACAGGATTTAAGTTCAAAAATAATATTTATATGTACCTTATTTATCTAATTGTATACACAAAATCCTCATAGTTTTTGCTGACAAAGAATTCTTCACTGGGAAAAACAATCTTATGGCATATTTGTTTGAACTTTAGAAATGCCCTGATAAACATCAGAATTGTATGAGGAAACTTCTGAACTGGCAGTAGTCCTAAGAAAAAAATTCTAAAATCTATAGATTTAAAGTGAAATTGCCTTTTTGAATTTATAGGAAAACTATTAACAGCAACAAAAATGAAAACTAAATTTCAATTTGTAACTTTAAACTTAAATTTTATTTACAGTGATAACATTAATTTATTGGAATATTGTTAAACGTTTTCAGTCATTTAAGTTGAACATTTGTACATATATTGATATCTGAATAAAACTGATGACCTTTAAGATTCATTTCGATCATTTTTCAGGTTTGAAGTGAAAATGCTTCACAACCGTTATATGTCTATGTATTAATAAACTTTTATCCATATAAACATAAATTTAAATTTATTACATTTCTAAGTGCTTAAATGATCAAGTTTGCGGATCTATAGACCCTCCTTAAAGGCAACGCATAACAATTAGGCAGTTTACTAATTTTCCTACATTTTCCCAAATTTATTTCCTTAGAACGACAATAAATTACAAGATGAACAATTCCTTATAGTGGAAAATCTCTTTTCCAACATAAATATGCAAATAATCTGGTACTTGCATCATATTCAAGGTTAATATTTATGCTACTTCAATTTCTGTTTTAAATGCAGTCATTCTCGCACATTTCATAGAATCAGTTGCTTTTTTCTTCCTTTTTCAAGGTTATCTGAGGTATTCTGTTTTCTAACTTCCTTAATTCTGAATAAACTTTGTATTTCAATATAATACTTCATAGAGCAAGTGAATTTTGTGAATTTTGAAAGTGAATCACTATTTTTATTTTTCTAAGTCATTGCACGCTGCATTTGACGATAAAAACTTCCTTAATTCTGAATAAACTTTGTATTTCAATATAATACTTCATAGAGCAAGTGAATTTTGTGAATTCTGAAAGTGAATCACTATTTTTATTTTTTCTAAGTCATTGCACGCTGCGTTTGACGATAAAAGCTTCCTTAATTCTGAATAAACTTTGTATTTAAATATAATACTTCATAGAGCAAGTGAAGTTTGTGAATTCTGAAAGTGAATCACTATTTTTATTTTTCTAAGTCATTGCACATTGTGTTTGACGGTAAAACATAAACCCGTATAATACAGAATGTATGATATGTTATAATACAGAATATAATTTTAAATCCTGTTTTCTGTACCAAAATAATAATATTAGTCGGATTTAATGACATGCTTCACGTGCTCTTATTCTTCCTCATGTGGGAATTCAAGAATATGATTTACGCCTTTTGACTAGGGATGGATCCTCGAAAGTTGAGATATATCGATACTCACGATACTTGTATGGTATCGATATCGAAAGAATTCGTTCCGTGCTCTTTTCGATACTTCGGCGGTGATTCTGCAATTTTTATCTTATTTTGAAATAAAAGATATTACTGCCGAAAGCAGAACATTGCAAAGCCTGAGAAACTGCCAGGAATTTGGTACTTGCGCAGTAACACTAGGCAAGAAAAAATCGTGTATCAAATTGAGAGTCAGTTACCAATTCCCATTAATAAATTTCTGCTTATCTTAACGACGATTTGTCACCTGCTCGTTTTAGTGTACTGGAACTGTAAAATAACTTCAAAATTTATATAACTAAAACAAAATATTCGCTAAATATTTGTGTATTTTACCTGCAACAGTTTTCTCTGAAAGACAATTGAGCGCAGCAGGACTCGTACGTGGCAGACTTAACCCCGAAAGAGTGAAAATGCTAGTATTTTTGAGCAAAAACTTATAATTAAGGACTGCCTTACTTTAAAATATCTAATGCAGAGTTTAAAAATAAGAACACTAATAGTTTTTAGTCTTGACTCAATAAAAATGTGTACCTACATACACAGTTCTGCCAAAATTCTATTTTTTATTTATTATTCTATTTTGCATTCTAGTTTTATATAAGTATAAATGATGATATCGGTGGAAAATATCGTATATCATTATCGAGAATCGAATATCGAGTAAAAGTGGTATCAGCTCATCCCGCTTTTTCCCTTTAATTTTGTCACATATCAAGCACAGTAAGCACGAGGGTTGTTCAATAAAATGACCATAATTTTTGACATTAAAATTCAAACTTATTATATTCCGTTAGCTTAATGTGAAACAAACACGCCGTAGTAGTTTCATTGTTGGTGCTCCTTGTTACCGCCTGTGAGAAGCAGGCAAGTACAGACATGATCAGTATAGCCTACCGCTGCAATGGAGGTAACATGCAGTTAAAGTTGATGTTAGAGGAAGATCTGGGGTTTTTTTCAAACGTCCTTCATCACCAACCCCCAAAAAGGCAAAAGTGGTTGCTTCTGCTGGTAAAGTTATGGTCATCTCATTCTTTGATATTCATTGAATTGTTTATCAGCATGTTGTACCTGCACACACATCAGTAACTGGACAATACTACAGAGATGTCCTGAAAACATTGTAAGTCCATGTCAGGCGCAAAAGACCACATTTCAATGAAGCACGCTTGATGTTACACCACGATAATGCGCGACCGCATATTTCCAATGTTGTTGCAATGTGAAGTGCACCCCTCACCCTCCCAATAGTCCGGATTTAGCCCCATGTCTCTTTTTTCTATTCCCTAACTTGAAGAAACGCCTTCGTGGGAGGCATTATCCATCATCAGAAGCAGTGGTGAAGGCTGCGGAGGCGATTTTGAAGGACCTTTCAAAAATGGTTTCCAGCCTGTCTCTGAAGATTGGCAGAAACGCTGGGAAAAGGGCATCGCATTCAGGGGAGACTATTTTGAGAAGGACCATCAAAATTATGAGGATGAGTAGAGGTACGTTGTCAAAAACAATTGCGATCATTCTTTATTGAACAGCCCTCGTATATCAGCGGTCTAAGGGAAAAATATTATTCAGTTCGAACCCCAGCATTACACAACTATAACGTTCTGAAAATAATTTTAACAACTGAAGCAAAACGTATAAACTATTTACTAAACATAAATTTCACCAAAATTTGGAACTTACCGAGACGTTCCTTAAGCAGAATGACTGGCAAACGCTATTGAGCCATAGGTCCCTAAAACGGCTTTTATGTATAAACTGCTATAAATCCCTGAGGAGCAAGGACCGTGAATAACCCCTGTGAACTCTAGGAGCCTTTGTTGAATGAAAATGACCTTTACCATTATTATTTTGGAAGTGCCGGTAGACAAACAGCCTAGCAGGTCGTGTGACTGACATAAAATGAGTTTGCCGGGGAGAACAATGAGGAAATGAGGATAAATAAACACAAGTCTCTTGTGCGCGTCTTATAGCCCGAAGCATTCCACTAGGTAGACAATAGCAACATAAATTATTCACCTGGAGAATACAACAAGCACAGACAAACGAGAAACGCTTAAGGAAAAACAGACAAACAAGGATTTGGAATTGCATTAGCAATGTATTATTTGTTAATTTCCTGTTTAGATTCAGTTCTGGTAATGATTTTCAGTATTTTACATAAAATGCCCAGAAGGAATACAAATGTGTTTAAGTAAACGGATTATTATGATAAATATTATCAAATGAGAGCAATGTGTACAAGAATACGCTTAGCTATAAAAGAAGTACGGTGCATGCGTATAAATAAGCATTCCTTAGAGCAATTCTTTTAATCAAATTCACGACTGAAACCTATAAAATTATATATTTAAGAGCAAATTGAAAACTGAGATTGAAAACTGCTTGGTGAGAGATATTTTAAGGAAAACCACTATTATAAGTTTCAAGTGGGAAGGGTTCTGGAGTCCAGCTAATAAGATGCCGTATCACACTCATCGATGTCAGCTTGTTACCTCACTCTTTTTATATTTCTCTCTCTCTCGCACACTCATACAATATGCAGGTCTGCTTGGTGCTAGATGTAAGGGTAAGCGAATTATATTTTACAAACTTTTACAATGATGCAGTTGCCAAAATCAAAATTGGAAAACGTTTTTTCGCAAATTATGTATATTTTAAATACTATAGCTATAATTATAGTTTCTGAATTACCTGCTTTTCTATTCCAAATGCGGGACACACTTGTTTTACCTACAGCACCCGCTTCAGCAGTAAGCCGTTGAGCATTGTTGAAATCGAGCTGATTTCTGTATTCCTCATTGCCCAAATTTTTGGAGAACCTGTAGGCCTTAAAAATAATACTTCGAGCCTGAATTCGCAATAATTGTTTTTTTTTTTTTTTTTTTTTTTTTTTGACACCACTAAATTCAACGCAAGAAGCCATTGCACTATTTAACTTTTACTCTACTGTTGGTTAAAGAACAACTGAATTATTTTGATCTGAGCTCTCCAGAGTAAATAAACACTTCTTATTCAGCAATCATTCATAAACATAAGCATACAGCATTCCACAGGCTAACAGGAAATGAAGTGTTTGCTCTTTCTCGAATTTAACACCTTTATGCATTCGCAGTAATTCTTTTATCACGTCAAGCAGTAGTTTAAATTTCAGTTCTGAGTAATGAAAAGTATATATACATACATACACACCAACCACTTTGAACTGAAATTACAAACCATTCATAAACAAAAATATAATGTGACCAGATACGTTCTGCCAGGGCAGCAGCAAGTTTATTGTTTCCTCTCGCTCGAATCGGCTTATTCAAAGTAATTCTTTTATCACGTCATGTCAAACATTAACGTTTCAGTTTCGAGTAATTACAAATATACGTACACGCATACATGCCAACCAATAATGACATTCATACGGTGCTTACGTCGTGATTTATTCTTATAATACAGGTCAGAACTTGCCGTCTATTATCTATTTGCGCCGAAACATTTATGCCTCTTGACAAAATACTCAGATTTGTAAAATCTTTGTATGAATATATGATATACCTCAACAGCATATCTCAAACAACTATTGATACAAATTAAATTTATATATTGTGTTCAATTCTAGTCTAATACACACCACTAAAGTGGAATTCTCAGAAGAAAAACCACTGTTTTCGGTATCACATTATTAAAGTGATATGTGTTAAGTTTAAGTATTAATATCGTAACATTAACCAATTCAATATTTTTAAAACGGAATTATAAGATATAAGAGCCATTCAATAATGAAAAATCACAATTATTTTTAAAACGTACCTTTACTCATCCTCATAAATTTGATGGTAGTTCTCAAGAGAGTCTCCCCTGAATGCGATGTATCTGTCCTAGCGTTTCTGCCAATCTTCAAAGACATGCTGGAATCCATTTTTTGAGATTTTTCAAAATCGCCTTCGCAGCTTTCACCACTGCTAATGCCTCCCACGAAGGCATTTCTTCAAGTTAGGGAATAGAAGAAAGTCACAAGGGGCTAAACCAGGACTATACGGAGGTTGAAGGATGCACTTCACGTTAACTCTTGCAAGATATTCTACAACATTGGCAATATTCAGCCGTGCATTATCGTGATGCAGCATCCAGCCTGCTTCACGGAAATGTGCTCTTTTGCGCCTGATCTGGACTTGCAATGTTTTCAGGACATTCCTTTAGTATTGTCCAGCTACTGATGTGTGTGAACGTACAACATGCTGATAAACCATTCCATGAATATCAAAGAATGATATGACCATAACATTCCCAGCAGAAGCAACCACTTTTGACTTTTTGTGAGTTGGTGATGAAGGAGATTTCCACACTGAGCTTTGCTGTTTGCTCTGAGGATCAAAATGATGTAGCCAAGTTTCATCAGCAGTGATTACGTTGGAAAGAGATCCGGGTCTTCCTCTAACATCAACTTTAACTGCATGTAGACCTGCATGCGAATGTCGTTTTTTTCGGGAGTCAACAGTCTTGGAACCCATCGCGCACAAACACGTCTCATGTGTTATGTTTCTGTCACCAACGTGTGGGTGGCACCCAATGAAATGTTCAGTACTTCAGAAAGTGATCTTAAGGTAATTCGTCGATCCTGTCTCACAATGGCAGCAGCAGTATTGATGTTTCCTTACGTAAGAGTAGTAACTGGAGCACCGGGTACACCTTCCTTTGAAATTGACTGTCTTCCCTCTTTAAACATTGTAAACCACTTTCGAGCTGTGCTGTAGGGAAGAACAGACTCTCCATAGGCCTCTTGTAACATTGCATATGCCTCAACTGAAGATTTGTTGAGAATTTCAAAGCCGCATATTGTTCCTTGCGTGTTACCTCCATTGCAGCGTTAGGTGATACTGAACATGTCTGAACTTGCCTGGTTCTCACAGGCGGGAACCAGGAGTATCAACAATGAAACTATTACGGTATGTTTTTTCTAAGCTAAGATAGGTTAATAAGATTGAATTTTAGTGTGAAAAAATATGACCGTAAAGATTATGATCATTTTTTAATGAACAGCCTTTATGAACATCCTTTATTGAACTTCATTATATATAACAATATTCATAACTTAAGAATGGGTGCCACATTACTTCTTTTTGAAAACAATGCAACACTATAGGTAGATTCAAAGTTTTTTCTCTTTTCTCAATGTTTCTTCGTAATGGAAAACAAAACAAACAAGATTAAGCATCAGAATTAGCATTTTATATGTTTTCGATATCAAATATGAAGTTCCTAATCATGTCTTCATATTTATGTTTTCGCTTTGTATAAGCGACGAATGCTGTAGTAATTACTAGCAATGGTAATTATTATAAACATGGTTGTTCAAATTATTTAAGAACATTACAACACCGTCTCTGTAAATTTTAATGCTTTAAAAGTAAACTTGTAGTTTACCAAAACGAGCAATGTGGACGTCCCATGATTTACTCTCCCAATATCAATTAATCTTGGCAAACGTTAGCTGCTTGTCAAGCAATTTATCACAGCAGTCAAAGATAAAACCAGGAAAAAGTGATGGCTAACCAGTGCTATTAGCATGATAACAGCAACCGTTTGTTTAAATGTATTGAAAGAGGTCCATTTGCCAGTTTAATAATCACTTCGACAGTTTAAACGTTGTGTTAATTTATCTGTCCCTCATTTTCTTTGTCGATACCGACTGATTTATATTTTGTTATGTACTGCGTTTAATGTTTCAACTGCATGGCCAACTTGATGAGTTACCTGTGATTGCAGATATACAGGGCACAAAAAACTGACAGTCGAGAAATTTAAGGAGCAAAACTATGTTCAAATTAGAGTGCCTTAATGATAGAAGGGATTGTGATTGGGATTTCATTATGGAGGGGATTTGGTACGTAGGACATCATGCTGGGCCCATTGTCCCTATGCCCCCAAGTAGGAGCATCTCCAGGAGGAAACATGAGGCGAAGAAGACAAAGGGTGGCCGATATAAGGGGCCACGACAGTACAGAGGGCAGGGTCCCTACAGTTTACTTTGATAGAGACTTCCCCCGAAAGACCAGGACAACGAACTCGCTCCCCCACAGCAGGACGGGAACGAGACCAGCAGCCGAGCCCTCAGCGATCTGAGCTCCATAGGTCCCTTGGCTGGCGGTCCCGAAATGGTCCCAGGGAGGAAGTATTTTTCCTCAGAGCACATCATCCTGTAATGCACCGCCGAGACAACCGCCGACACTTTCTACCCTGAAAGAGATCACCAGGTGAGACATGATATGAAATGATAATGGAGATGAAATGGAGGAACAGGAAATTCGGGGGAGGTAATTAACTTACCCAGTACTAGTCTAGCGACCCGGGAAAACCTTCGGAAGAACTCATGGTTCAGGCAGGTCAGCCACGGGAATCGAACCCGAGCCTCATGAATGCGGGCCTTAGACGAAACCGTCTGAGCCATTACAGAATGGTGACTGTGTGAGATAAGTTTCATTTGAATTTTCAAGTAAGTAATTCATTGCATAGAGCCAAAACAGACTTCTCAGAGTTTCTGGAGCTATATGCTGTTTCATTATCATTCTGAGAAATTAAACAATCTATTTGAATATTTAGTTCCTTTTGCATTATCTCAGGAATTGTTTAAAATACCAGACGGACTCTTCTACATATTTTAGATGCATGTGTTATTACCACACTCGTCCAGGAAGTTTGTTTACTAAGGGAAATATAGCTCTCTTAACAAAAAGGGCCCCACCTATCTATCCTTCACACGTGTGCTGTCCAAATAACAAGATATGTCATAGCCAGAGGCAGGAGTTTTTGTTTATGACGATTTTTTCTCGAATTTTCGTGAGTTTTTCCTTTTTTAGAGAATAATACCTTTTTAGCAATAAGTGAGAAAAGTTCGATTATTTTTAGTCTGCATAACAAAATATACATTTATTTCAAATTGCATAAATTAAACGTAAACTTTCATGTCTTAATAGCATGAAGCTAGCCGTGAAAAAAATGTTAACGAATTTAACGAAAGCAAGATAAAATAACACTTAACAAAGCCATTACAATGATATCATCATGCTCACTGAAACAATAGCTAAGCGGTGAAACAATAAACTGACACCACAGCATCCGACTGGTCCGTAATGCTGAGAACTGTTTGTCGTATGCTAACTGGAAATGTTACTTATACTACACCGTGCAGAGCAAACGGTCCTATTATGCTGACTAAATTTGTTGAGAAGTTACTGAACTTCTAGGAAGATACACAGGCTTATTGCAGGTAATTGTCTGACTTCCCTACAGGGGCGGTAGTAGTGGCTTGTATTTTGCGCCACCGTCTCTATCGGGAGGTCGAAGCTGGGTACCTTGCCCTGAGCGAGGCAGTTGGGGTTTAGGGCTCGTCTCGACAAGCGGTGCTGAAGAGCGAAGACCATTCTTAAAACTGTTCAGTCTACCTTTATATAAAAGCCAGTGTTTTATTTTCACGGATGTTCAATGTTCGTTGTCGTGAAATCATTATATATTCTACCCGCCTCGGTAGCATAGATGGTAAGGTGTCTGCCTCACTTTCAAGAGGTCCCGAGTTCGAATCTCTGTCAGGGTGAGTTGCCTGGATAAGATTTTCCAGGGTTTTCCCTTATCCTTCAAGATGAATGTCGGGTAACTCTAAGCTCCATGGACCCTGGACTCATTTAAGCATCACTTCATCCAATTCATTCACCGTCCGATATGACAACGTTGGAGGACGTAAATAACAAACATATCTATATATAGGCTGAAATGTATTTGTGAAGGGAAGAAGTTAATTAAAGTTCTGGTGCAGCCTGAACCACGCTCTGCTGCTAATAAATATATGTAATAGATAACGATAGGTAAATAATATAATAGGAATATAAATGGAATAGATAAAGATATGCAAAGATATAAATGTAGTCTGGACCCACGGAGACGCCACTCTGGAACAAATCTTGAGGCATCTGAACAACCAGAATGCACATCAAAATGGAGAAGAAGAGTAACAACAGCCTGGTCTTCCTGTACCTACTGATAAATAGGACAGCAAACTTTTGCCTGGAGCATACGATCCACAGAAAGCCAACGCACACCAAACTGTACTTACAACAAAACGTCGAATCACCAACCTAAACAGAAATACGAAATTATAAAAACACTCAGCAAACAGCGGAAAAGATTTGTAACATAAATCACATAAAGGCCGAATTAAAAATTCTGAACTCAGCCTTCGTTGCCAACGGCTATTCTCAAAAAGAAATACAGAGGGCGGGGCATCCGAAACGCGGACCAAAGCAAACTGATCTGTCCACAAGCAGAAAGCGTTACCATTTATAAGGAAAGTAACTGACAGGATTGGCAAGCTTCTCCAACCGTGTGGAATCCAAGTAATATACAAACCTACACATAAGATCAGACAGTTACTAAACTCAGTCAAGGACAAACGAGACCCCGTGGGGTCCAGCTGGGGTATACAGAGTTCCATATGGGTACAGTCATGTATACATTGGCACCACTATGCGCAACTTCTCATCCAGATTAAAAGAACACAACCGAAGCTGCAGGTTAGGGAAAGTACAAAGATCTTCGGTTGCAGAGCACGCATTAATAAGGGGCCATGACATCGAATTCAAGAACACTCAAAGTCTTCTCAACAAACGTCAGTTATGCACGCCTACAGAGAGAAGCCATAGATATATTCAAACACAAAAATAATTTTAACCGCAAAGAGGGAGCACTTCGTACAAACAAAGCGCGGGTTCCCGCATTGCAGAAGCTTGAATCACATAAACATAAAAATAGTAAACCTAAGGAACAGTCACTTCCCAACCAGAGTCAATCAGAACGCTTTAACCCCGCCCCCTTTCACACAGTTAAAATTAAGACGTACTAATAAAACTTGGACACAGCAATTCCATCGCAAATATATATTTTAGATATTACTACTTGAAACGCAGTTTTAGAAACAGTACATAGGTGAGACTCAAATCACAAAGTCTATTAAATAAGGAGGGTGATTAGGAATTTTCAAGAAAAAAGTCAATCATTACAATACCCCTTATATGAAGTACTTTTTTAAAGGTTTTATTTAAAATATATCGAATATTATAACTACAATATGATGTGCTTAATATATTTTCACGTAAAATAAAGTGTAAATCTTGCAGTAGACTCTTCATTGTGAATGGCATTTGTCAAACTGTAAATCATGTGATGTAGATAGAATCTTACTGCATAAAATTTAGACAAATTTTGTCTACACAATTTTTGTCGAGTAAAAAGATTTTTAACGTAACAATTATGAAAATACTCTTCTTTATTGATTTGAATTTCAAAAGCTTATAGATTTCTCAGAAGGATAAACCTGCTTTTTCTTTTCGACAGAGGTAATTTCGAAGCCATCACAAAACTTTCTCTTTAAAAATTTGACTATCGCTTAAGCTAACAGTGTACCTCTTTGTCCATTGCTGAACTAAATGTAAATAAATAATTCTGCAAATTTTTTTCTCTAGTAATAAAGTAGGCTGAAGATTAAGGGTATATTATAGTAGAAAATAGGAGGAAATATAAATCGTGTGAATATAAATCGTAACTTTGTCTGTGCCCAAATATACACTGAAAGCACATTATTGGAGGATAGGAGGCTATAAAGGAGAATGGGTGAAAAAGTGAAGCAGTCAGAAACAGATAGAAACGGAAGAAAAGATTTGGAACGACTGGCAAAAGCTTTTAGGTGAAAAAAATAATAAGAGATAGGGCAAGAGCATGTAGTAAAGAGAGAAAAGTAGGGAGAGACTGCTAAAATGGGTTATGTATCTTAATGTACCTGGATACGAATCCTTAAAGTTGAGCAGGAGTTAGAGAAGTATTGCATTTTTCACGGGTGTAAGCTTGGAATGCGCCAACTGATGTAACAAAATGATGCATTGTAATTTGTCGTTTCCTGTACGTGTTGCTGAACAAAGGCAAGGCAATGGACAAAGCATTTCGCTGCTGCCGTCACATCGATTTGTCCCTCATTGAGTCGCAAGTTTTTCCAAAGTTACAGACAGGTGGAGTTGTGCCCGCTTGCTCTTTTCCATTTTCATTACTGTGGCGAGGTTAGGGGAGGAGAGGAAAAAAAATGAAAGGGTAGAGCAGTTGCGTTCTAAAGGCTGTAGAAAGCGGAATTTCAATTCAGACTCGGTTGCTTCTCTGTAACACAACTTGGTTCAGAGGCTCTCAGATAAGCCTCTCTGTAATTTTATACTTAATTTTATCCTACAATTTACTTCCGCGGAAGAGTAAAAAATTAGGCCCACTGCACGGTAGTCTGAGTTAACTTTAATTGACTCGAAACGAGTTTCTGACCACTTTATTTAGCACTACTCTACTTCGTGTACCGTATTTTACACACCCCCTGTAAGTATAACACTCACTCCACATTACAAATAACGAAATTGTGTACAAGAGTGTAAAGGGATATAATAACCACATAAAGACGCATATTGATGTAAGAAATAATTACATCCACAATAAAATATACTTCTTTTTTATATCCAGATTTATGAACCCTATTTTACACAGTGGTATATTGGGTTAGAGTTGATACATAAAAATACACAATTTTAACAAAAATATTTTAAATACTAGAAGGAAGAAAATATGTTAAAATCTGATGCATATTAATTTAAACTATTTCAGACGTTTAAACACTGAGTTTATAAACATCATGAAGTACCTATACTGTTGTGGCTTCATTAGCAAAGATGTGAGCGGAGCAGAAAATTCAGTTCCTAGAGAGTCTAGCTTGAATATTAATTCTTGTCTTTCTATCCAGAAAATGGAACAACAGAAAAGGAGATGAACCACAGTTTGAAATTCTCACCACACATGCACTTGGGGTTGGATGTTAAGTAAAAACGTGATAAGTATTCACCAAATTTACCATGTCCACTTAAAAATTGTGTCAAAACAAAATTTGGTACAAGAGTTTCACATTTTCCTCTGTCATATGCACTAGGGAAAAATGTTTTTGTTAAACTTCCCTTTGGAGTTGTTAGCCATTGTTGGTTCCATTCTTCAAGAATATGTTGATGTATTATTCTCCTTACAGTAGAAATAGGACCTAAAGAGTATGTCACAGGAAGATTGGATTCTGCAGCCTTCTTAGCCAAGCAATCAGCTCTCTCGTTACCTAATCAAATGAGAAAGCATATAGGAGTCACAAATAAGTGTCGAAGGCTCGACGTTACCAAGTACCAAGCATATAAAGTAAATTTAACACGGTTTTTAATATTATAAAGTATGTCAAAACTATATCTCGTCATATTTGGATTGTTAGGTTTCATTCTAAACACTACAGTAGGGTAATTTGGAGTGTTTCAGCGCAGACCCAAAAGGGCAAGATGGCGGCCGTGCGCAATCTATGGAATTTAAGGGTTTATCCTCCTATTTATATTATTTTTGCTGTATGTACTTAGACTCTTTTTGTGTATTTAGGTTCCTTTGCGGGCATCTTTAGTCGTTTTTTATGTATTAAGAGGCTTTTGGAGCGTATTTAGAGTATTTTTGGAGTGTTTAAGGGCTTTTGGAGCACATTGAGAGGCTTTTTGTGTAATTTAGAAGTTTTAGATATGTATTTAGAGTCTGGTGAGACGTATTTAGACTCTTTTTGGTGTATTTAGAGGCTTTCGGGGCGTATTTAGAGAATTTTGCAACGTATTTACTGGCTTTTCGGGCTACTATAGAGGTTTTGGAGACGTATTTAGGAGCTTTTAGAACGTATTTCCTGGCTTCTTGCTGTATTTATAGGTTGTAGGCGTTTTTAGCGGCTTTAGCAACGTATTTACTGACTTTTTGCTGTATTTAGCAGCTTTCATCATGTATTGAGGGGCTCTGGAGGACATATTTAGTGGCTTTTTGAAGTATTTAGGGTCTTCTTGGGATGTATTTAGGGTCTTTTTGGTGTATTTAGTGGATTTTTGAAGTTTTGATAGCTCCTTAGGATGTATTTAGAGGATTTTTGTAGGTATCTAGTGTCTTGCGGTGTACATTTAGTGTCTTTTGCGGTATCTAGATGCTTCTGAGACGTATTTACAAAACTTTTTTGGTGTTTCTGGGGTCTTTTGGGGCATATTTTATCCCTTTTTAATGTATTCAGAGGCTGGGGGTGTATATAGAGACATTTGCGACCAATTTAGTATCCTGAGGGGTGCATTACTGACTTTATGGTATAATTTAGAGCTTCTTAGGAGTTATTTAGAGGCTTTTGGGGCGTATTTACTATATTTTAGTTATACTTAGTTGACTTAGACTATATTTTATTTACTGTAGTTCATGATTTTCTTTAATCATTTCAAAACGTTTACTCCTCATTTGTAATCGGTATTTCTATCACTTTAACCTACACTTATGCCTTACTATTTCATCCCATTATAAGCTACCCTAACCTAACCTAACCTAACCTAACTAACCTAACCAAAACTAACCTAACCTAACCTAAACTAACCCAACATTTTAAGATAACCCAAGTCCTTCACTTATGCTTTACTATTTCATCCCATTATAACCTAACCTAACCTAAGTTAACCCAAAGCCTAACCTAACCCAAGTCCTTCACTTATGCTTTACTATTTCATTCCATTATAAGCTAACCTAACCTAACCTAACCTAAACTAACCCAACATTTTAAGATAACCCAAGTCCTTCACTTATGCTTTACTATTTCATCCCATTATAACCTAACCTAACCTAAGTTAACCCAAAGCCTAACCTAACCCAAGTCCTTCACTTATGCTTTACTATTTCATTCCATTATAAGCTAACCTAACCTAACCTAACCTAAACTAACCCAACATTTTAAGATAACCCAAGTCCTTCACTTATGCTTTACTATTTCATCCCATTATAACCTAACCTAACCTAAGTTAACCCAAAGCCTAACCTAACCCAAGTCCTTCACTTATGCTTTACTATTTCATTCCATTATAAGCTAACCTAACCTAACCTAACCTAAACTAACCCAACATTTTAAGATAACCCAAGTCCTTCACTTATGCCTTACTATTTCATCCCATTATAACCTAACCTAACCTAAGTTAACCCAAAGCCTAACCTAACCCAAGTCCTTCACTTATGCTTTACTATTTCATCCCATTATAACCTAACCTAACTGTGCTTTTGGCTACATGGTTACATTTTCGTGGTTACATGTGTGGTTAATTTGGTCACATTTGGTTATATGCGTGGTTACATTTGGTTACATTTGTGGTTACATTTGGTTACATTTGGTTACATTTGGTTACATGCGTGGTTACATTTGGTTACATTTGTGGTTACATTTGGTTACATTTGGTTACATTTGGTTACATGCGTGGTTACATTTGGTTATATGCGTGGTTACATTTGGTTACATTTGTGGTTACATTTGGTTACATTTGGTTACATTTGGTTACATTTGGTTACATGCGTGGTTACATTTGGTTACATTTGGGGTTACATTTGGTTACATTTGGTTACATGCGTGGTTACATTTGGTTACATTTGTGGTTACATTTGGTTACATTTGGTTACATGTGTGGTTACATTTGGTTACATTTGGTTACATTTGGTAGTTTGGCTACATTGGCTAATTGATCAGGTGTAGTTACCTAACCGATCTTTGTGTTTCTTTTGAAGCATTTGTTTTTCACATTGTATTCTTTGCACTTACTTCCGGTCTACTCTATCCTCTTTTATGAAGCTTTAAAGCTAACACTGTCTGATACTCTAACCACCGATATTGAAGTACTTATAGATTAGTTTTATGCGGAATATTTTGTAAATTCTCTTATGATACCCCCCCTCCCAAGCTTTTACTGGTGTTTGTATAACGTAAATCAGGGTATACTTAGCTTGTAGTTCAATGGTAGACGCCTCTCCTCTTTTATCTGGGCTGGAGACCAGCACTAGAATGTAATCCTAGTGGCAGAGTTAACGCCTTCATCCATTTTTCCCATTTATTCTTTCTTCTTCAGGCGTCTTGGGAGTCCTAGGATAGATGCCACTTGTGTAACTATTCATTCTGTAGGATAGCTTATAGAGATCACCATTATCTTCTAATCTAAGTTGCTCCCCTCTTGCATTCTTTTTGCAACTCTATAATGCCCGTAGGCGTATGTTGATACTCCGTCCTCGGCAATCACTCTCTTGTTGTCATGAGGCGATAGGGATATTTTATTAGCTTCAACTGTAGAAACATTATGTTTTTGGGATAGGATCAGGTTCATAGGAGTTCTTAGGATCTTTTGGGTTTTAAGACAATCCACATAGCTATCGAAGTTGATGTATTGCTTGATTGCGCTACGCTTTATGCCTTTAATCTTCTTGATTACACTTCCATCCATGTCGAGAGCATACATCTTGGGTCTCAGCCCTACAAAACGATGAATAATTTTCCCACAGGCTTCATCTTTAAATTTTCCCAAAACTTTCCTGTTGTTTTTAGAATGGCATATATGGTCGAGAGGATAATCAGCTGTATCCAGATGTTCAAGAAAGCGTAACTTATCCTGGTATATATCTCTTGTAGTCACTCTATGGATGAAAGAGTCTGTATCCATGTACATGAGTTTTAGATTTTCAAGCCCGTAATACGGCAATAACACATCATAGTGATATCGATACATCAAGGTCTTTGAGATATCCAGCACACACATCCCGATGTATATAGGTTTGTTGAACACTATCTCCCGCGAAGCCATGTGTACTGCAGCCAGATTAGGTCCATATATAGTTCGATCAATAAACGTGGGCTTAGCAACCAGCTTTTCCAATGTCTTCCAATCGGTAACAAGTCGTATATTCAGTCGATTTCTTATATTCTCCATAGTTTTTCCAAACATAGCATTGTTAAAAAGTTTGTACAGATCCTTCTCGAAATCATTGCTAGATCCTTGTCGTAGCCGGTTATTGAATTCGACATAAGGCTTTAACCAGCACGACTGTCGAAATTGTAGCACACGATGGATTTTTATCAGTTGTAACCCATGATCAAGGGCCTGTTTCAAGGTCATGTAATGCACCACATACATAGTTCGTGATCCAAGGTGTGGAATTAGTTTCTTTGTAGAAGAATCCTTAGGCTTGATACATTCAGGCAGGAACGGTAAATCATTATGCAGCTCATGAAGTTCTGTAGGATATTCAAGGTCCACTTCTAAAATGTATCCGAGAGGGTCATCTTCTCGAAGTATTTCTAGGTTAATGTCTGCAGGAGAAACCCACTCAAAACCCCGATAAGGAAGGGCGTGGCACATTGCCCAGCCATATTGGTTATTTGCGTCCTCGTACGTAATATATTGAGAGGGCTTACTTGAGTCATACTCGTTCATGTAGATGTTGTTAGCCTTTGCATACCTATGAGAAACTTGACATAATCCTCCTCTTATACCTGATTCAACCATGAGTAGCTGATCGTAATCCTGTAGCAATTCTAGTTCGATTCCTGTATACAGCAGCATTGCATCCCACGTAAGTCCAGGAGATGTAAAATAATGTGCAGGATCAACTTTATGCGTTTTTAGGGTCTGGTCTCTGAATGTCTCAAACACATCAGCTAACAGAAGAACATCTGAAGTTAGATAGAGATCGCTATACTCTCCTAATGTTTTAACGTTGAACTGTCTCCATACACTTTTTGCGTGTTCATACTCTCCATCACTAATTTCTTCTTTGTTCAACTTGTTGTAGAATGCCTCCCTTGGAGGAAGTTCTGTTTCACTTAAAACATCCCACGATGTAACGTAATCGTAGGGGAAAACACCCTTACGTGTCATCAATTTGATCTTCTCTGCTCCAAAGTGCTTTAGAGTTTCAGGATATGATGTTAGATTTTTTGCTAGTTTATCCAAGCTGGTACTAAGGAAGCGGTAGGTATCCACAAAGCGAAGTTTTATATTTCCAACATACTTGGAAAATGATATGTAACTTTCCTCAGAGCTAGGAATAACTTCTACTCTATCGCTAGTACAGCCTAACTCTTTAACAATAAAATGGGAGTCATATCCACTCAGGTTATGTATGAAGACGGGAATATAATTAGGCGTTTTACAGGTTAGATTACACTGATTATGTAGACTTCCTCGATATTCTCCACTTATATGATCATGATCCCGTACTTTCCAATTATCTCCGGTAAATTCTTTACCACATAAGTAGCATTCTGTAGAAGATTCGAATGATTTCTGCTGCTCATCTGTTAGAGTTAATGGAGCACCAGTTTTATATACACCATTAATCTTCTTTGCGAGAGAACTTACATACTCCATAAACTTCGATGCAGCATCATAACCACGATATACATAGGGTTCTGTAGGAAGATCAGTCTGTAAACCTTCAATTGCAGCTGAGGATTTGACATAAACACAGAAACTCATAGGAATATGCTTCTGATATGGAACTGTATAAGACGTTTCGGGATTAGAAGAACACCCGTGTTAAGGAGTAAGAATGCTTTCAAAGTCAGCATAGATGACATAAGGTAATTTCAGCATCCTTTCATAATTCTTGAATTTAGCGATAGATTTCTCCTTCGTTGGCATAACAATCTTAGCAACTCTGTGTTGACCACATATTTTTCTATGTTCATTTAACCTCTCAATTCCTCCATTTCGATAATCAAAATGCGTAAAACAGCGTTTGCAGATGTAGATCTTTCCCTGACGTATAGTTTTTTGTTGATGAACAAGTCTCTCGAAATTCTTTATATAGACGTAATGATGACGTCCAGCAGCATCATTTAATAGAAGCAGGTCACGATGTTCAGCCAGTTCTTCATCGACAACCTTCATAGGAAACACTTGATTTTTCTCATCCAGTCCGAAGACATTTATAGAGATGTTATTTCGTCGTTCAAATTTCGGGATGTCACACAAACTCGTAGGAAATGATACACAGGTAAAGTCATGTCTTTCTTGAAGATCCTTATACTTGTTAACACGCTGAGGATCCTTTTCAATGAACTTGGCAAGAACAGCATACATAAAACATTTTTCATCTTCATAGTTCTGTGGATTTATGCACGCTCCTTTAGCTCCAACAGAGGTCGGTAGAGGGATGTAACTGCTTCCTCTTAGTCCATTATTCTTGTTGATTCTAACTCGAACCCCGTCAACAGCTAATAAAGCCCAGTTGCTTCCTTTAAGTTGACTCTCCTCCATTTCAGTACAAAGTTTCTTAAATTTACTTTCCAAGATGGCGTCCAAGTCACTTTCCAAAAATATTGCTTGATTTTGCGTTTTGAAGGCTTTATCAGTAGTATCTCCAACAGCATTTACAAACTGGCATTCAGTCATGATGTTACATTTAATACTTTTATGAATCCTTAGCTCCTTCTGAATCAGTTGAATTATCCGCTGTTTTGATTCTTGGAGATACGTCTTTAGATCCTGACATGTAGAGCACTGTATGAAATATGATTTCAGCCGATCTTGAAAAGCTGTCTCGTATTCAATGACATCATCTTCGTCAGGAACCATTAACAGCAGTTTATGTTTAGTAGGCTCAATCTTGATTTTCTTGGCAGTTATTCTACCACAACGTTCTTGATGTGCATCTCTGCGATGTTCAGTACCATAAACCTCTCTGCAATGCTTACATTCATGATACAGACCGCAAGCCAGTTCATGTCTCTTTTTGTGGTAGTTCCTCAGGAAGCACTTCCCACATTTGCTACACTTAAATTCCGGTATAGCGTTTGAAAGAGATTCCATCACTTTAGTGTTCCACATCGTAGCACTAAGCAGTTTAATTCTTGGGTGAATAGGTCACTCAGTAACTGTTTAATACACTTTTCACTTCTCTTCTACACCTTGATAACTTATCAATACTTCGTTATACTCGGATTTAACTGCAGTAGTTGATCCACTAAGATAGAAACACACTAGCGCAATGACAACTAATCTCGATTAAGCTCTACTTATACAATTATGGCAAACCTAAAAGAAAACTTCATCATCCCCACCACCAGGGTTCGAAGACGGCGCTACTATCGGAGAAAACAGGAATTAAAAGTTCACGAGAAATACCTCTACCATTATTATAAGGATATATGACCATCATGATCAAAAGCAACATCATCGTCATCACATCAAATTCATTTACCATAACTGTATGATTAAAACAAACAAAGAGAAATAAAGAAAAAAGAAAATATTTCAGCCTCCATTGCTCCCAGGCAACCCCTACCACTCCTACCACCCCTACCACCCCTTAAAGATTCTCTCCCACCTCCAAACGTTTAAGCAAACCGGTTTCGTTATACTTCATCGCCCAAACCCAGATATACGGAGGACCGCTGACGTCACGAACAATTAGAGACAGAATGTCTGGCTTTCTGCGACAGGTTTCAACATGCATCATTTACGCATGAGTATACATAAAAGCTCCGAAACAGCCAATATTGCAAGCATCAGGATAGAAGCATTCTAGTAAAAGTCAAACAAACCAACCCTCTTCAATGTTTAAGGATGTTTTATTCACAGGTGTTCAGAAATTACTCATTTAATATTACGTAATCTATAAATTGCGATTTTATAAGTTTCACGGTAAACAGTAATGCACATCATTTACAACTCATTAGCTAATCCAGCTTCAAAGACGCTCCTTTATCCCATTTTTCTTCTTAACCGCTTCCACCCGTCCCCTCTTATGCAAGTTTTACTGATTTTTATAAGTTGGAGCAAGCAATTATATTTAATTAAGCATGTTAGCATAACCTTTAGAGAAATTATTGTATTCTGGGGGTTTCAGAGAGGCCAACTATTTAAGGTTTTTAGTCAATTTTAAAAAATTTATGCATTAAAGATATGTATTGAAGGATTTTTCTAATATTGGAAACGTTTTCAGCTTGCAGACAAGCCCAAAATATGTATATTTCGAGGGTTATTTAAAATATCCCACAGAGATTCGAACCAAGGTCCTATCTGCGTAAATTACCTTTTCAACATCTATTCTGGTCTAATTTGTGTATTTGTACTTTATTTCATAATTCTAGACCCACTGCTTACAGATATATTAAAATAGACCGATTCAGGACTCGAACCAAGGACACCGGGTGTATGGCATAAAGCTAGTGGACGCTCCTTAACAGTATGAAATTAATAAAGTTTATTTGAAGTTTCTATCGCAAATAGTTTCCAGGTTATAATAATAATCAAAGCATTGATATGTGCGAGAGTCGATTCCAGGACCAATGTCAGCGTTAAAGCTACCCTTTAGGATACGATTCCTTACTATAAATTCATTAGCGTTAATTACATTTCGATATCTTGAAGGATTCAGGAGATATAGAATAAAAATTAGTGGAGAAAAAGTACCGTGCTTTCAGGGTGGTGGGGGAAGGCTATGACGTCATTTATGACACATGTCACGGGTCGGGCGGTATTTTGTAAGGACAAAGGAGTGTGATAATTAGATTACATTGTAATCCAATTAGCGGCATTTCTTTGAGAGATTTTAACATGTTGTGTACATTCTGTGACGTCATTAAGGCGCGTGTCATTGAGGGGTGTGTCTATGAGATTCGTTTTGGCTGCATGCCATTTAGGGTGTGGCGGTGACGTCATTTATGGCGCGTGTGAGTCGGCCCTGGCTATGACATCATTTAAAGTTGGCGCGTGGCATAGGGGTGTGGCTATGACGTCATTATAGGTTGGCGCGTGCCGCGTGGGTATGTCTATTACCTCACTGATCTTAAAGCAGCACTTTAAAGTTTATTTAATTGCTCTGGGCCCATTGGTTTAAAAAATATTCAAATTTTCCGATTCGGGACTCGAACCAAGAACCCCTCAGTTACACACTTCTAGGATATGATTAACTAGGATAAATATTACCACATAAAGTTTATTTCATCACTCTAAACCCATTGGTTATGGAGATATTTAGGTTTACCTTTTCAGGACTCGAACCAAGGTACCCAGGTATACCAAGGAAAGCCAGTAGATGCTCCTTGACGCTCTGAAAGTAATAAAGTTTATCCCAGGTCGCTATCATTAATAGTTTCGGAGTTATAAGAATAATAAATTTAGTGATTTGCACGGGATTCGAATCAGGACCATTGATAAACTTCCGCGAGGTCTTAGAAGATGCGCCCTATTATGAAAAATCTATTAGAAGTTATTTCACCGCGATATCTCGATTGGTTCAGGAGATATAGGCAAAAACGTGGAGTAGTAGGGTAATGGCGATTATTAATTGATTAATGAGGCGTTAATTTAAGGTGGAGTGTGAAAACATGTGTTCAATTTAATGCCTCATTAAACAATTAAAGGCCTACAAAGAGGTGGTTACATCTGTTATCAATTGTCGGCATCTCTTTGTCGGCATGCCGACAAGGAGGTGTCATAATTGCTTATCAGATGTCGGCATCTCTTTGAGTGGTTTGAAAGCGGTATTTCCCTACTACTCCACGTTTTTGCCTATATCTCCTGAACCAATCGAGATATCGCGGTGAAATAACTTCTAATAGATTTTTCATAATAGGGCGCATCTTTTAAGACCTCGCGGAAGTTTATCAATGGTCCTGATTCGAATCCCGTGCAAATCACTAAATTTATTATTCTTATAACTCCGAAACTATTAATGATAGCGACCTGGGATAAACTTTATTACTTTCAGAGCGTCAAGGAGCATCTACTGGCTTTCCTTGGTATACCTGGGTACCTTGGTTCGAGTCCTGAAAAGGTAAACCTAAATATCTCCATAACCAATGGGTTTAGAGTGATGAAATAAACTTTATGTGGTAATATTTATCCTAGTTAATCATATCCTAGAAGTGTGTAACTGAGGGGTTCTTGGTTCGAGTCCCGAATCGGAAAATTTGAATATTTTTTAAACCAATGGGCCCAGAGCAATTAAATAAACTTTAAAGTGCTGCTTTAAGATCAGTGAGGTAATAGACATACCCACGCGGCACGCGCCAACCTATAATGACGTCATAGCCACACCCCTATGCCACGCGCCAACTTTAAATGATGTCATAGCCAGGGCCGACTCACACGTGCCATAAATGACGTCACAGCCACACCCTAAATGGCATGCAGCCAAAACGAATCTCATAGGCACACCCCTCAATGACACGCGCCTTAATGACGTCACAGAATGTACACAACATGTTAAAATCTCTCAAAGAAATGCCGCTAATTGGATTACAATGTAATCTAATTATCACACTCCTTTGTCCTTACAAAATACCGCCCGACCCGTGACATGTGTCATAAATGACGTCATAGCCTTCCCCCACCACCCTGAAAGCACGGTACTTTTTCTCCACTAATTTTTATTCTATATCTCCTGAATCCTTCAAGATATCGAAATGTAATTAACGCTAATGAATTTATAGTAAGGAATCGTATCCTAAAGGGTAGCTTTAACGCTGACATTGGTCCTGGAATCGACTCTCGCACATATCAATGCTTTGATTATTATTATAACCTGGAAACTATTTGCGATAGAAACTTCAAATAAACTTTATTAATTTCATACTGTTAAGGAGCGTCCACTAGCTTTATGCCATACACCCGGTGTCCTTGGTTCGAGTCCTGAATCGGTCTATTTTAATATATCTGTAAGCAGTGGGTCTAGAATTATGAAATAAAGTACAAATACACAAATTAGACCAGAATAGATGTTGAAAAGGTAATTTACGCAGATAGGACCTTGGTTCGAATCTCTGTGGGATATTTTAAATAACCCTCGAAATATACATATTTTGGGCTTGTCTGCAAGCTGAAAACGTTTCCAATATTAGAAAAATCCTTCAATACATATCTTTAATGCATAAATTTTTTAAAATTGACTAAAAACCTTAAATAGTTGGCCTCTCTGAAACCCCCAGAATACAATAATTTCTCTAAAGGTTATGCTAACATGCTTAATTAAATATAATTGCTTGCTCCAACTTATAAAAATCAGTAAAACTTGCATAAGAGGGGACGGGTGGAAGCGGTTAAGAAGAAAAATGGGATAAAGGAGCGTCTTTGAAGCTGGATTAGCTAATGAGTTGTAAATGATGTGCATTACTGTTTACCGTGAAACTTATAAAATCGCAATTTATAGATTACGTAATATTAAATGAGTAATTTCTGAACACCTGTGAATAAAACATCCTTAAATATTGAAGAGGGTTGGTTTGTTTGACTTTTACTAGAATGCTTCTATCCTGATGCTTGCAATATTGGCTGTTTCGGAGCTTTTATGTATACTCATGCGTAAATGATGCATGTTGAAACCTGTCGCAGAAAGCCAGACATTCTGTCTCCAATTGTTCGTGACGTCAGCGGTCCTCCGTATATCTGGGTTTGGGCGATGAAGTATAACGAAACCGGTTTGCTTAAACGTTTGGAGGTGGGAGAGAATCTTTAAGGGGTGGTAGGGGTGGTAGGAGTGGTAGGGGTTGCCTGGGAGCAATGGAGGCTGAAATATTTTCTTTTTTCTTTATTTCTCTTTGTTTGTTTTAATCATACAGTTATGGTAAATGAATTTGATGTGATGACGATGATGTTGCTTTTGATCATGATGGTCATATATACTTATAATAATGGTAGAGGTATTTCTCGTGAACTTTTAATTCCTGTTTTCTCCGATAGTAGCGCCGTCTTCGAACCCTGGTGGTGGGGATGATGAAGTTTTCTTTTAGGTTTGCCATAATTGTATAAGTAGAGCTTAATCGAGATTAGTTGTCATTGCGCTAGTGTGTTTCTATCTTAGTGGATCAACTACTGCAGTTAAATCCGAGTATAACGAAGTATTGATAAGTTATCAAGGTGTAGAAGAGAAGTGAAAAGTGTATTAAACAGTTACTGAGTGACCTATTCACCCAAGAATTAAACTGCTTAGTGCTACGATGTGGAACACTAAAGTGATGGAATCTCTTTCAAACGCTATACCGGAATTTAAGTGTAGCAAATGTGGGAAGTGCTTCCTGAGGAACTACCACAAAAAGAGACATGAACTGGCTTGCGGTCTGTATCATGAATGTAAGCATTGCAGAGAGGTTTATGGTACTGAACATCGCAGAGATGCACATCAAGAACGTTGTGGTAGAATAACTGCCAAGAAAATCAAGATTGAGCCTACTAAACATAAACTGCTGTTAATGGTTCCTGACGAAGATGATGTCATTGAATACGAGACAGCTTTTCAAGATCGGCTGAAATCATATTTCATACAGTGCTCTACATGTCAGGATCTAAAGACGTATCTCCAAGAATCAAAACAGCGGATAATTCAACTGATTCAGAAGGAGCTAAGGATTCATAAAAGTATTAAATGTAACATCATGACTGAATGCCAGTTTGTAAATGCTGTTGGAGATACTACTGATAAAGCCTTCAAAACGCAAAATCAAGCAATATTTTTGGAAAGTGACTTGGACGCCATCTTGGAAAGTAAATTTAAGAAACTTTGTACTGAAATGGAGGAGAGTCAACTTAAAGGAAGCAACTGGGCTTTATTAGCTGTTGACGGGGTTCGAGTTAGAATCAACAAGAATAATGGACTAAGAGGAAGCAGTTACATCCCTCTACCGACCTCTGTTGGAGCTAAAGGAGCGTGCATAAATCCACAGAACTATGAAGATGAAAAATGTTTTATGTATGCTGTTCTTGCCAAGTTCATTGAAAAGGATCCTCAGCGTGTTAACAAGTATAAGGATCTTCAAGAAAGATATGACTTTACCTGTGTATCATTTCCTACGAGTTTGTGTGACATCCCGAAATTTGAACGACGAAATAACATCTCTATAAATGTCTTCGGACTGGATGAGAAAAATCAAGTGTTTCCTATGAAGGTTGTCGATGAAGAACTGGCTGAACATCGTGACCTGCTTCTATTAAATGATGCTGCTGGACGTCATCATTACGTCTATATAAAGAATTTCGAGAGACTTGTTCATCAACAAAAAACTATACGTCAGGGAAAGATCTACATCTGCAAACGCTGTTTTACGCATTTTGATTATCGAAATGGAGGAATTGAGAGGTTAAATGAACATAGAAAAATATGTGGTCAACACAGAGTTGCTAAGATTGTTATGCCAACGAAGGAGAAATCTATCGCTAAATTCAAGAATTATGAAAGGATGCTGAAATTACCTTATGTCATCTATGCTGACTTTGAAAGCATTCTTACTCCTTAACACGGGTGTTCTTCTAATCCCGAAACGTCTTATACAGTTCCATATCAGAAGCATATTCCTATGAGTTTCTGTGTTTATGTCAAATCCTCAGCTGCAATTGAAGGTTTACAGACTGATCTTCCTACAGAACCCTATGTATATCGTGGTTATGATGCTGCATCGAAGTTTATGGAGTATGTAAGTTCTCTCGCAAAGAAGATTAATGGTGTATATAAAACTGGTGCTCCATTAACTCTAACAGATGAGCAGCAGAAATCATTCGAATCTTCTACAGAATGCTACTTATGTGGTAAAGAATTTACCGGAGATAATTGGAAAGTACGGGATCATGATCATATAAGTGGAGAATATCGAGGAAGTCTACATAATCAGTGTAATCTAACCTGTAAAACGCCTAATTATATTCCCGTCTTCATACATAACCTGAGTGGATATGACTCCCATTTTATTGTTAAAGAGTTAGGCTGTACTAGCGATAGAGTAGAAGTTATTCCTAGCTCTGAGGAAAGTTACATATCATTTTCCAAGTATGTTGGAAATATAAAACTTCGCTTTGTGGATACCTACCGCTTCCTTAGTACCAGCTTGGATAAACTAGCAAAAAATCTAACATCATATCCTGAAACTCTAAAGCACTTTGGAGCAGAGAAGATCAAATTGATGACACGTAAGGGTGTTTTCCCCTACGATTACGTTACATCGTGGGATGTTTTAAGTGAAACAGAACTTCCTCCAAGGGAGGCATTCTACAACAAGTTGAACAAAGAAGAAATTAGTGATGGAGAGTATGAACACGCAAAAAGTGTATGGAGACAGTTCAACGTTAAAACATTAGGAGAGTATAGCGATCTCTATCTAACTTCAGATGTTCTTCTGTTAGCTGATGTGTTTGAGACATTCAGAGACCAGACCCTAAAAACGCATAAAGTTGATCCTGCACATTATTTTACATCTCCTGGACTTACGTGGGATGCAATGCTGCTGTATACAGGAATCGAACTAGAATTGCTACAGGATTACGATCAGCTACTCATGGTTGAATCAGGTATAAGAGGAGGATTATGTCAAGTTTCTCATAGGTATGCAAAGGCTAACAACATCTACATGAACGAGTATGACTCAAGTAAGCCCTCTCAATATATTACGTACGAGGACGCAAATAACCAATATGGCTGGGCAATGTGCCACGCCCTTCCTTATCGGGGTTTTGAGTGGGTTTCTCCTGCAGACATTAACCTAGAAATACTTCGAGAAGATGACCCTCTCGGATACATTTTAGAAGTGGACCTTGAATATCCTACAGAACTTCATGAGCTGCATAATGATTTACCGTTCCTGCCTGAATGTATCAAGCCTAAGGATTCTTCTACAAAGAAACTAATTCCACACCTTGGATCACGAACTATGTATGTGGTGCATTACATGACCTTGAAACAGGCCCTTGATCATGGGTTACAACTGATAAAAATCCATCGTGTGCTACAATTTCGACAGTCGTGCTGGTTAAAGCCTTATGTCAAATTCAATAACCGGCTACGACAAGGATCTAGCAATGATTTCGAGAAGGATCTGTACAAACTTTTTAACAATGCTATGTTTGGAAAAACTATGGAGAATATAAGAAATCGACTGAATATACGACTTGTTACCGATTGGAAGACATTGGAAAAGCTGGTTGCTAAGCCCACGTTTATTGATCGAACGATATATGGACCTAATCTGGCTGCAGTACACATGGCTTCGCGGGAGATAGTGTTCAACAAACCTATATACATCGGGATGTGTGTGCTGGATATCTCAAAGACCTTGATGTATCGATATCACTATGATGTGTTATTGCCGTATTACGGGCTTGAAAATCTAAAACTCATGTACATGGATACAGACTCTTTCATCCATAGAGTGACTACAAGAGATATATACCAGGATAAGTTACGCTTTCTTGAACATCTGGATACAGCTGATTATCCTCTCGACCATATATGCCATTCTAAAAACAACAGGAAAGTTTTGGGAAAATTTAAAGATGAAGCCTGTGGGAAAATTATTCATCGTTTTGTAGGGCTGAGACCCAAGATGTATGCTCTCGACATGGATGGAAGTGTAATCAAGAAGATTAAAGGCATAAAGTGTAGCGCAATCAAGCAATACATCAACTTCGATAGCTATGTGGATTGTCTTAAAACCCAAAAGATCCTAAGAACTCCTATGAACCTGATCCTATCCCAAAAACATAATGTTTCTACAGTTGAAGCTAATAAAATATCCCTATCGCCTCATGACAACAAGAGAGTGATTGCCGAGGACGGAGTATCAACATACGCCTACGGGCATTATAGAGTTGCAAAAAGAATGCAAGAGGGGAGCAACTTAGATTAGAAGATAATGGTGATCTCTATAAGCTATCCTACAGAATGAATAGTTACACAAGTGGCATCTATCCTAGGACTCCCAAGACGCCTGAAGAAGAAAGAATAAATGGGAAAAATGGATGAAGGCGTTAACTCTGCCACTAGGATTACATTCTAGTGCTGGTCTCCAGCCCAGATAAAAGAGGAGAGGCGTCTACCATTGAACTACAAGCTAAGTATACCCTGATTTACGTTATACAAACACCAGTAAAAGCTTGGGAGGGGGGGTATCATAAGAGAATTTACAAAATATTCCGCATAAAACTAATCTATAAGTACTTCAATATCGGTGGTTAGAGTATCAGACAGTGTTAGCTTTAAAGCTTCATAAAAGAGGATAGAGTAGACCGGAAGTAAGTGCAAAGAATACAATGTGAAAAACAAATGCTTCAAAAGAAACACAAAGATCGGTTAGGTAACTACACCTGATCAATTAGCCAATGTAGCCAAACTACCAAATGTAACCAAATGTAACCAAATGTAACCACACATGTAACCAAATGTAACCAAATGTAACCACAAATGTAACCAAATGTAACCACGCATGTAACCAAATGTAACCAAATGTAACCCCAAATGTAACCAAATGTAACCACGCATGTAACCAAATGTAACCAAATGTAACCAAATGTAACCAAATGTAACCACAAATGTAACCAAATGTAACCACGCATATAACCAAATGTAACCACGCATGTAACCAAATGTAACCAAATGTAACCACAAATGTAACCAAATGTAACCACGCATGTAACCAAATGTAACCAAATGTAACCAAATGTAACCAAATGTAACCACAAATGTAACCAAATGTAACCACGCATATAACCAAATGTGACCAAATTAACCACACATGTAACCACGAAAATGTAACCATGTAGCCAAAAGCACAGTTAGGTTAGGTTATAATGGGATGAAATAGTAAAGCATAAGTGAAGGACTTGGGTTAGGTTAGGCTTTGGGTTAACTTAGGTTAGGTTAGGTTATAATGGGATGAAATAGTAAAGCATAAGTGAAGGACTTGGGTTATCTTAAAATGTTGGGTTAGTTTAGGTTAGGTTAGGTTAGGTTAGCTTATAATGGAATGAAATAGTAAAGCATAAGTGAAGGACTTGGGTTAGGTTAGGCTTTGGGTTAACTTAGGTTAGGTTAGGTTATAATGGGATGAAATAGTAAAGCATAAGTGAAGGACTTGGGTTATCTTAAAATGTTGGGTTAGTTTAGGTTAGGTTAGGTTAGCTTATAATGGAATGAAATAGTAAAGCATAAGTGAAGGACTTGGGTTAGGTTAGGCTTTGGGTTAACTTAGGTTAGGTTAGGTTATAATGGGATGAAATAGTAAAGCATAAGTGAAGGACTTGGGTTATCTTAAAATGTTGGGTTAGTTTAGGTTAGGTTAGGTTAGGTTAGCTTATAATGGAATGAAATAGTAAAGCATAAGTGAAGGACTTGGGTTAGGTTAGGCTTTGGGTTAACTTAGGTTAGGTTAGGTTATAATGGGATGAAATAGTAAAGCATAAGTGAAGGACTTGGGTTATCTTAAAATGTTGGGTTAGTTTAGGTTAGGTTAGGTTAGTTTTGGTTAGGTTAGTTAGGTTAGGTTAGGTTAGGTTAGGGTAGCTTATAATGGGATGAAATAGTAAGGCATAAGTGTAGGTTAAAGTGATAGAAATACCGATTACAAATGAGGAGTAAACGTTTTGAAATGATTAAAGAAAATCATGAACTACAGTAAATAAAATATAGTCTAAGTCAACTAAGTATAACTAAAATATAGTAAATACGCCCCAAAAGCCTCTAAATACCTCCTAAGAAGCTCTAAATTATACCATAAAGTCACTAATGCACCCCTCAGGATACTAAATTGGTCGCAAATGTCTCTATATACACCCCCAGCCTCTGAATACATTAAAAAGGGATAAAATATGCCCCAAAAGACCCCAGAAACACCAAAAAAGTTTTGTAAATACGTCTCAGAAGCATCTAGATACCGCAAAAGACACTAAATGTACACCGCAAGACACTAGATACCTACAAAAATCCTCTAAATACATCCTAAGGAGCTATCAAAACTTCAAAAATCCACTAAATACACCAAAAAGACCCTAAATACATCCCAAGAAGACCCTAAATACTTCAAAAAGCCACTAAATATGTCCTCCAGAGCCCCTCAATACATGATGAAAGCTGCTAAATACAGCAAAAAGTCAGTAAATACGTTGCTAAAGCCGCTAAAAACGCCTACAACCTATAAATACAGCAAGAAGCCAGGAAATACGTTCTAAAAGCTCCTAAATACGTCTCCAAAACCTCTATAGTAGCCCGAAAAGCCAGTAAATACGTTGGAAAATTCTCTAAATACGCCCCGAAAGCCTCTAAATACACCAAAAAGAGTCTAAATACGTCTCACCAGACTCTAAATACATATCTAAAACTTCTAAATTACACAAAAAGCCTCTCAATGTGCTCCAAAAGCCCTTAAACACTCCAAAAATACTCTAAATACGCTCCAAAAGCCTCTTAATACATAAAAAACGACTAAAGATGCCCGCAAAGGAACCTAAATACACAAAAAGAGTCTAAGTACATACAGCAAAAATAATATAAATAGGAGGATAAACCCTTAAATTCCATAGATTGCGCACGGCCGCCATCTTGCCCTTTTGGGTCTGCGCTGAAACACTCCAAATTACCCTACTCACTACACTTGTCATTCGAATCGGAAAGATAAGATAAGTTTTATTTTTCTGCCCTAGAGCTATGTTTTAATATTCACAGAGGTTTAGCTTACGTCAGAGTCTGATGAAGCAAACTTGTCCGTTAATGACTGTAGTCCCCTAGAACGAACGATGGCCATTGTGTGTCACCTCCACGTACAAGAAGATTCGTTTTGGTCTTTATCAATACGTTCATAATCGTTAGCTATGCACTCGGTTGATATATGCTATAAGCAACTCGTTAGTACCTGGTGGACAACTTTTCCTGGAGTACCTGAACTCCTTGGAATTCAGTGAGTGAAATGGTTGGACCGGAATGCAGTTAAATTATGAGTTTTGAGCGAGCAGTTCAATTGTGATTTTGATTCCATAGATCAGTTGTTTTGTTGCCAGTGTGTGCAACATTTCTTATGTGAAATACTCCTAATATTCTAAATGCCTAACATAAAGTTTATCATCAGGTTTCTCAGTGGTCACAAGATTAATTATATACCAATATTATTATTCATATTAAATATTTTAATTAAGATACTTATACGAACATCTAAATATCAATTCTTAACAATTTAGGACGAAGGTATTTAATTATTAGTTATAGTGTCTTACCTTTGTGTAAACCGATTGTTCTTGCACTTTTTGCTGCAAGCATTGTCTATATGCGCTTTTAAGTTTAGAGGCAGATCTACCTTTGTTGGTTCAGGCAAGTATATTTAAGTCGTATTACATTATAAAATGTTGCTTAGAGGATTAGAGAACAGTAATTCTCCTTGTTTATATATGTCCATACCGGGTTCAGTACACATCGCGGAGAAGGAAGGTGATGATCAAATTTTGCACTGAAGGAAGTAATAATATTACAGAGAAGAAAATATACGATATAGTGGATTTATTTTTAAATATATTATCTGCCGATTTCTCTGGTTATGTATATTGTGACCCAAGTTAGAACGCTGACCACCCTGAGATGCTTCATCAGCCGTTTTTGTTATTTAGTGAGTTAACCTGAGCCCTCTGCAATTAATATAATAAGTTACCCCTTGTATGAGGGAAATCTCTCTCACCTTAAATATCAGTTATTTTTATTTACACGCAACTTGAATGCAGTTAAATAGTAGCTAGGTATTTAGAATTACATCATTTATTTGAAGTTTGAAACCAATAAGTCAGCCATTTTAGCATCTTTTACCGTTTATAATGCACCACACCTTACATCAAAGACAACGTCAAAGGCTACTCTTAGAAATTTAATATATACATTATGTCACGAGAGTAGCTTAAATGTATGACTATATAATAAAACCGTAGTTACAAAAATATTTCCATATAAAGGGCAACTTGGTTTACGAGAGCTTTCTCGAATATTCATTGCACACTTTTGCAAGATGAGCAGATTAAATCGTTTTTTAATTTAATTTAATTTCCCTTTCTTAGTTATTCTCTCTGTACATTGAGAGAAACACTAACTTTTTATTTAGGTGGTAGAAAAGTATCTAGGTATCTTTTGTTATATATGCTATCGAATACTTGGATGATATCAATATTTGGTTTACTTATTGATCCATTTGCTTTCCTTATTAACTATGTGTGACAACTTTCCGGGTTTTTGTGCCGAACGAGTTAAAAAAATCACCGAGTTCTCCAAAACGTCTTAAGGTGGATTTCAACGTAAATACATTTAAAAAAATCATAGGAAAAGGCTCTTTGAATGGAAGGGAGAAAGAAACAAAGAGGAGGAAAAGAGAGAAAGAGATAGTGTGTGTTTGTGTGTGTATTTGTTAGTAGTAAAAGAATGAAAGAAATAACAAATGAAGGAAAGAAACGATGAAAGAAAGAAAGAAAGAAAAAGAAAGAAAGAAAGAAAGAAAGAAAGAAAGAAAGAAAGAAAGAAAGAAAGAAAGAAAGAAAGAAAGAAAGAAAGAAAGAAAGAAAGAAAGAAAGAAAGAAAGAAAGAAAGAAAGAAAGAAAGAAAGAAAGAAAGAAAGAAAGAAAGAAAGAAAGAAAGAAAGAAAGAAAGAAAGAAAGAAAGAAAGAAAGAAAGAAAGAAAGAAAGAAAGAAAGAAAGAAAGAAAGAAAGAAAGAAAGAAAGAAAGAAAGAAAGAAAGAAAGAAAGAAAGAAAGAAAGAAAGAAAGAAAGAAAGAAAGAAAGAAAGAAAGAAAGAAAGAAAGAAAGAAAGAAAGAAAGAAAGAAAGAAAGAAAGAAAGAAAGAAAGAAAGAAAGAAAGAAAGAAAGAAAGAAAGAAAGAAAGAAAGAAAGAAAGAAAGAAAGAAAGAAAGAAAGAAAGAAAGAAAGAAAGAAAGAAAGAAAGAAAGAAAGAAAGAAAGAAAGAAAGAAAGAAAGAAAGAAAGAAAGAAAGAAAGAAAGAAAGAAAGAAAGAAAGAAAGAAAGAAAGAAAGAAAGAAAGAAAGAAAGAAAGAAAGAAAGAAAGAAAGAAAGAAAGAAAGAAAGAAAGAAAGAAAGAAAGAAAGAAAGAAAGAAAGAAAGAAAGAAAGAAAGAAAGAAAGAACAAAGAAATAATACTGTGTAGAACATAGAAAATATTGAACGTTTATTTTCAAATACGACGATCGTCTGATGAGTCCTGGGCTTCACATAGAGATGGCACCACTCGGCCAATTCGACGGATATCATCATACAGTTTAGTTCTAGACCAGTTAGCATCCATAGCTACAGGTCAATAGCTTGTTCGGTTTTTGAATGTTAACATTTTAAACAAGGCAAGTGTAGAGGTTTTAAAATAACGAGTATTTGGAAAAACGAGCACTGATTGATTGCAGTACAGTGTTTGAATGCACAGTACATTGATTCATATACAATGATAAGGTGGATTGCAAAGTCTAAAATGGGACATACCAGCACCACTGATGAGGCGCGCTCTAAGGCCCTGTGGAAATCAGAACTTCAGAGATCATGGGAAAAAAATCATGGTTGCTAGTGTAAGACCGCGGATCTTGTTTGAGATAGCAGAGGCTCTAAACATATCAATAGAACCTACAGGAAATATTTTAAGTAATGTTTTATGCTTTCACAAGGTCTTTGCACAATGGTTTCCGCGTTTGTTGGCACCTTATCAAAAGTTGCAAAGATAAACTCCTCCTGTTAAAAATTTGGAGCCCTACTGTAAATATCCCAGTGAATTTTTGATATGGTTTATTACCATAGATAAAACTAGGACCATCACTGCACTCCAAATAAGTGGATTGCGCCAGGTGAACAAACTCCAAAGGGCAAGGTCAATTTTGTCAGCGAACAAGGTTATAGCAAGTGTTTTCTGGAATGCGCAGGGAATTATTTTTATTGATTACTTGTAAAAGGGTAATAGTATCAATGGTGACTACTACGCAAACTTACTGCAACGTTTGAGTGGTGAGGTGAAAATAAAACGACTTCATTTGGCAAAGAAGAATATCGTGTTTCTTCACGACAGTTCTGCGATCCATCGTTCAGTTGTTGCTATGGGAAAATGTAGCGAATTAAAGTTACTTAATGTTAAAGTTAATTTTTATTGATTACTTGTAAAAGGGTAATAGTATCAATGGTGACTACTACGCAAACTTACTGCAACCTTTGAGTGGTGAGGTGAAAATAAAACGACTTCATTTGGCAAAGAAGAATATCGTGTTTCTTCACGACAGTTCTGCGATCCATCGTTCAGTTGTTGCTATGGGAAAATGTAGCGAATTAAAGTTACAATTGCTTGAACATCCACCCTATTCGCTAGGTCTAGCACCCAGTGACTAACAGCTGTTCCTGAACTCAAATCATTTCTTGGAGGACGAAAACTTCACACTATGGTAAATCGCACTACACAGATGGTTTAATGAAATTAGAACACCCAGACGAATATCATTAACTTCTCTGGAGATTATGTTGAGAAATATTTTTTTTTCTATTGTGAGGCTCGGGAGTTATCAGCAAACCCTGGTAAACTATTGAAGTGAGCATTTATTTTGCCTTTCAAGGACATGTGCAAACATCTCAAAGACAATTTAAGCTTTGTATGAAACATATATGTATAGTTCTGAAATTTTGATTAAATTATCACTCGTTTGATATATTTTCGTGGTGATAGCTCATAAAGTCCTTGTCTCTATGCTTTATATAATTGTAAAGCGTAAGGGATGGAGCAAAGACATACATACCGAAAACTAAGCACATAGTTGAAGCGTTGATGCTCATACTTCATGCCAAATAAAACTTTATATGGCGTTAAGCATTTTCGAGTCATTCTTTGTTACCATTATCATTATTCATTTCTCATGCTCGTAAAAGAGAACGTAATTTCACAGTCATCTCTTAAAAACATATCTATAGACTTGGCTATCGCTTGGGTGTACAATATTTCCCTAATTCCAGGACGTCTACTAGAAAATAAGCAATAGCATACTTCTGGAAATGTTTATCTCAGTTAATAGGAAGCAATCGGAAGAATATGCTTATGAAATAGAAATCTGTATGATATCACGTGTTAAGTCGCTATTCACTGTTTTTTCTTGATATTCAAGGAAATTACTCATTTATATCACTGGGCAACTATGGAAATGTTTCGCGCTTAAAATGAGTGAATTTTCCAGTATTTCCATCTGCGGAATTCAAAAATCACCAGAAAAATGACAGATTAGTAGTACAAGAAGCGTCAGATAAGCCTACCGCTAGAGCCTGCATCCCGTTTACCGGCAATCTATCCGGCAGAATCAGCAGAATTGTCGTCAAATACAACATCAGGACCATCCACAAGCCACCTCCGAATATTAAACATCTGTTGAGAACACTGAAAGACAAAATGGACTTCCAAGTTCCGGGAGTGTACCGCATTCCTTGTGAATGTGGAACACCGTATTTAGGACAAATGGAAGGACCATTGCTGCCAATATAAACGAACATGAACGGAACATTCGTTTAATGCAACCTGAGAAGTCTGGTCTGGCAGAGCATTGCTTTGATAACGACCAAAGAGCCAATTTTCGGGAGACGACCATCTTGGCAAAATGCAACAGCTACTGGGAGCGGAGAATTAAGGAGGCTTTGGCGAAAGCCTCTGAAATGAGCACGCTTATTCGTGATGCTGGGTTTCAGTTCATCTTCTCTTGGAAACCGGCCTTAAAATGAAAATCCGTCGAATTAAGAAGCAAAGATCAATACAGCTTGATAATCAGGTTAAGTTGTTACGTTTTCTTTGACACAATTTTCTATACTCACGCCACCTCCTGACCTGGCATTTAATTTACTGAAGTAGTCTTTGGTTCAGTAAAGTGCATTTTGATAGTGTTTTGTCTCTATACTTGTGTTATATCCAGTATTTCATTTATGGTTATAACATTTTATAAATAACCTGATGATGGGAGAGATGTACACCCTCGAAACGTTGATATCTAATCATCTTTTCACTCGGCTGGCTGCCCGAGAAGAAATTGAGTGTATTCGTCGCCAGGAAAGCTTCAGGTCTTATTTTAGATTACCTCTTGTTTTGAAGATAAAGTGACATTTCATTTTTAGAGTGAAGATTTTAAAATTTGGGGTTTTTTTGGGAGTTGGCACACCTGCGAAATAACAAAACTCAAGAGAGAGAAATTTTGGAAATTAAGTGATGCAAAAGTTAAGGAAGGCATTTTGTCAGACCACAAATAAGAGAACTTGTAAAGGATCCTGCATTTGACCAAATTTTGGAGGGGAAAGAAAAGGAAGCTTGGGAAGCCTTCAAGGGTGTTGTTAATAGATTTTTAGGCAACAAAAGAGATGGCAACTACAAGTTCTGACAGTGCTCCTGCAAAAATACCGTAGCCTTGGATACAACATGTCAATTAAGATCCATTCTCTCCACTCCCACCTAGACTTTTTCCCTTCTAGTTGTGGAGCTGTTAGTGATGAACATGGGGAGGGATTCCATCAGGACATTTCTGTTATGGAACAAAGATATCAGGGCCGTTGGAATGAAGTAATGCTTGCGGATTACTGTTGGAATTTGTATAGGGATTCTGCGGAACTCCATCACAAGAGGCAAGCTAAAATACGACGAAGTCAATAGGCCACCACGTGATTCTCTTCAGACACGACTACCTGCGAAGTATTTTTTCCGGCAATTTAGAACTCTTGTCACGTAATTACCAGTTTAAAAAAGCAAATGCACTTTCATTGTTGTTAGTATGTATGTAATTAAAATGTATCCGTTTCTCTCAATCCGTTAATAAGTAATACTTCCACCTTGTGTATATCATAGAAAGTAGAGCTAATAAAAATGTTTTGTTGTCACCTTTGTTTTTCTCAACCGAAAATTAGTAGGAATTGCCTCATGCTCGAAACATTAAAAAATTTTGTTTTGTTGCACACTGATTTAATTTTTAGAAATATGCATATTTTTTAGAGGAATGAAGAGTGTGCGCATGCCTCGGTGCGGTAGTTGCGCTTGCTTAAACGCCGAGGATTGGTGTTTTGAAGCTTATTGAAGTATTTCCTTGTGAATGAGATTTTTGTTATCATAAATGTGGAGTATGATTGTAAATAATCGGAAGACAATCAGGAAAGTAACAAGAAAGGAGGTTAGTGTTACTTGAAAATACGAAATGTGCATTAATATATATTTGAAGTTATGTTATAGTCTATAACATTAACTTAAAAAACAGAGAGCTCAAATATTTTGTTTATTTTAGCACATTCACAAATAATATATATACTAATGTTACCGGTGACGTCATATAGTATTAAACAATCGATCGTTTGGACTAAATACGCCAAGCACAGAAAGAACGGGTATATTAACCTTTGCTGGAGTTCGTATCGAGTTTAAACGCGCCAAACCACAACGAGCTGTAGTCGATGCAGCGTTATACTCCGCGGCGTCACTGGCAAATGTGCTGTAACTGTTTCGCCCTGAGGGGTAGGCAACCCACATTGCGGGCTTATCCCCTGGGCGTTGTAGCTGTTTGAGGCTACACTCTCAAAAGTCAATGGTGTACGACACGATATCCCACCCACGTGATCTCAACGGGTGTATAGAAAGAAGGTAAAATCCCAGCTTTGCAATATTCTGCTTCCCTTATTACTTTCTTTAAAGGAAGCATTGTATTCTATCCAAAAAATTCGACGCCAGGATTTCAGTACAGAATGATATGGCTCAGACGGTAATGTTTGTAGTTCTCATTCGGGTCATGGGTTCAAATCCACTGTAACAGACTATATATTTGGATTGGTTTTGTAATTTCTCTCGTGAAAACATGAAAGATATTACTAAACAGAAAACTGATGTCGTAAGTTAGTCATGTGAAATATTGTATGACGCTGTTCTCATGGGTGAGCAGAATTAGGCCCTTACGAATGTGCAAACGAATCAAGTAAGCATTAAATAATACCGTTCTAAAATTTGACATAACTCCAAATATTCCTCAACCATACACTTGACAATACTTAGCTGTTATCACAATGGTAAAAGCTTACTGTATGACTCAGATTAAGGAAAAGAGGAGTTACATTATCTTCAAGAGTACTATACCACTCGCAAAGTTAAAGGCATGTGAAAGCAGGCCAATGTTTAAGCGCAGCGCTGTTGCCAAGCATAGTGCGTGCACCGACAACGGATCTGTACACGCCACCAAAGGTTCCGCCTATTTTTCCTGTAATTAAAAGACACCTTAAATATTCCTAAAATATTAAAATCTTGCGTCACAGCAGTAGAACTATAATATGGTTTCCAATCCAGTACATCGCTTCTTTCCCGGAGATTGAAATACAAGCACGCTCCCTTCTTCTAAGGATGAAGCTGCTTCAATACAAACTCATGACACGGTGTGTACACTACCTACACCACACGCTTCTACAATTAATTGCTGAGTATTTTTAAAAACTTTTTCATGTTAGATAAATTATTCTGCCCTGATAATGAATCACTTCACGTTTGTTGATCGAAAAATCACTTTTCCCAGCTTTGTGGGACACGGTCAGGCACTCGGATCACAAACACTGGAGAAACGATATGTGTATAATAATAATTAAGGTAATATTAACAATATTTCAGCCCGAGTTCAACATACCACTCAACGCGCAGGCCCTCGTAGCCATGGTCGTTAGAGCGTATGTCTCTAGCGTTCTACCGCGTAGAGGGTCGCAAGTTCGAGTCCCGCCATGGGCATGGATGTTTATGTGTATAGTTTATATGTGTGAAACTACAGAAAGAAGGTAATAAAATAAACTTAAACAATAAAAAACTGTTAAATAAGGAAAAGAAAAATATAAAAAGCGACGCCGTTCGCTTTAACAAAACAGTAAACCACTACTCTGAAAACGAACTGTACATTAACTCTGTCTGTTTCAATTTACGTGCAATATGTGCTCTGTTTATTTATGCTTGAGATCAGTGCTGTACGAAACGAATGGTCTTGTTTCTCAGGCATATCTGTGTTGAATGAACGGATGTTGGGTAACCATAACCAGATAGAAGAAGAAACGTGCATTGCTCACGTTCTAAGTATCGCAGAGACAGGATTTTTGTACGCTCATGACCAGAAAATAAAAATTTTCTTATTCTGAGATCAGTATTTATCATTTTCAAATATTTGTCCGAGCTAATTAATGAGATAATGTCCTCAGTCCAGAAGCGAGAGTCGCGTGTACTACATTCCGAAGAGCTGGAAGGAGGGGAAAGCTTAGGATTCGTTGGAGTCTGCAGCACGTCCCGTACCCATATGCCTTTAACTTTAGCGAAGATGATACATGCAATAATTTTTCCTCCCTTTTTTCCAATTAAAGGAAATTTCCAGAAATGACAATTGATCTAATTGAAATGCCCAAACAGAAGGAAAATTCTGAGAAGTACATATCCCAAATTAAAGTTTCTAAAATAGGCATTCTGAACCAAGTTTTAAATTCTGTGCAGCATTATTAGTTTAATTTTTTGATAAGAAAGCAAAGGTTAAGCTTAAAAAATGCAGAATTCAGAATTTGGTATTTAACCGAATTTTCGTTTTTGAATTATGCTGTTAAAAATCAATCAGACCTTTTCCTTTAATGTAATTCTTTATTAGCTTGAGCACTATGCTGTTGAATATCGAATAATATCGACTCTGGTGTGACGAACAAAGTGAGACACTGACCTGTCATTTTCAAAATAATACTTGTGACATGGTTCAGTTTACACCAGCAAATGTTTATTCACCTCTCTGATTATTAAAACAGCTGCGTAACGTCCATTAAGCTATTATACGGATCACGGATGAATAACATGGTTATGAATGTATACAAAGGTAAAATGGTGTGCTATCATTTTATTTCATTAAATTTGAAAAAATAAAAATCTATTTAATCTGTGGGATGCTTTCAGTGTGAAAGTATTGTGTGTTTAACGGCCACACTCTTTTTTTCCCAGACTTATTTACATAATGTTTACGTTTGAACTGCTGCAGAAAATTCTTTCCTTTGTTTCTAATTGTGTAATTACCATATGAATAAATAGTCGAGAAATACGTGTACCTATACATCTGTAGGAACTACATCTCTACAGGGCTCGTACTAATATCTCAGGCATAGATCAGGTTCGGCTCGTAACTTTAGTTTAAGTTGAAAACTATTTGGAGCCAAGCTCGGTCTTGAAAATAAAAACTAGCAACAATTTGTTTGCAGGACTGAAACTATCTCGGTTTTGGTATTACCAAAGAAAGGCAGAGAAATATCGCAAAATTTTTCCAGAGATATAATGTATGATCTTCGTTCCTAGAAAAATGTAAAATAAAATGTTTTAACATTACCTTTCACTAGCTTACATAAGTCTTGTACACGAAACTTCAAAGAAAATAAATTCTTATCATTTACTTTCCAAAACTAGTTCAGAATGATATGAAGGAAAACACTCTTAATACTATGAATAGAATTATAACTAATTAAATTAAAACTCAGCTATTATCTATGCAATAACTTTAGATGCTTTAATTCTCAGCATGCCCTTCAATACTAGGCGTGAAATAAAGCCTTATTTTGCTCACAGGCCTCATTACCTAGCTTGAAATCACTGAAACATAGTTTTACTTCCCTTTCGAAGAAGCCATGCCAACTAACTACTTTTTCGTCCGTAAGTATTTAGTCCCAGGCCGGATCTGAACCCTGAAGCTTGGAAACCAGAAGCTAGCATGTTACCCTCAATTAGAAGGAAATATTAGCAAAAATTAAACATAAATAATAAAAAAGATACTAAAATAATAAAAATTACCATTGTAGCACCATTAAATCATTTTTACAAAATACCAGAAACTGCACTTCTAATTCTTTATATCAACATTATAAAAATATACTGATTTTCTTAATTAACAAATCCTTAATCAACCATCCTCTTAAGAAGTAAACCAACTAGAACTTTTTGAATGTATTTATTTTAGTAAAAAACATTTAAAACAAGTATCGCTTCTTCATATAGTCTTCTGAATTATTTGCTAACAAACCAGTAAACGCCTTATTAGCGTCACGGGTTATATATATCTTAGATCTGAAAAATTCCACATTTTTCTTTTAAATTCCTAATATAAACACACCAATAAATATAAACGTTATTACTATGTGCATTATTTACATCATTTCAAAGCCCCTTAGAGCATTTTTAAAGGTTACACGTCGTGGTTACGTCATATCGGACGATGAATGAATTTGGTGCAATGATGCTTAAATGAGACCAGTGTCCATAGTACTTAGCCTTAGTCGACATCTGTAAGAGAAGACAGAGATAATGTCACGAGTGGTTTTGAAATTAAATCGCATAGCTCTACCTTAGCAACTTTAGTCTTAAGGCCGTCAGATGGCGCTGATTGATAATAAGAAAATAATAAAGTAACATAACCTCTATTTTCAAACTTATCGCCTGGTCAAATCTTTCAGCAGTCATGTACGTTACGGATCTCCACTTGTCTTCACTCCTCATGTGACTCTTATACCCAACAGTAAAGGAGCATGTCATAATAGTTGAGCGATAATTGTGCGTGTTGTACAATTATGATTTAGGGTCAGCGATTGGTCGTTATTTGATGAATCCTAGTACTTGAATTGTCTATACGGGGATAGTACAAGTAACTCACCCTGACCGAGATTCGAACTCAGGACCTCCTGAATGTGAGACATGTTACCCCTACACCACAGAGGTAAGCTACAACATATTGTAAATATTTCCAAAGCACGTCACTGTAGTACTTCCAGCAAAATAAACAAATGCTGTAAAATATCTCCAAGATTGGAAAACGAGTAGTATATTTCACTACTGGTTAGAAAGATACTTCCCCTTAGCACATTTGTAACATTCGGAATAAATTTCTTCGCTTCCAGTTACATGAATGAAATGTTTCTCTCCATTAATGCATATTATAATATTATCCAATCTAATGCACTAGTACAATTTTCGCAGCATCCATTCATCCATAGTAGTAATAATATAAAGTAAATGAGATCCCGCTTGGTGTTACACATCAGGACAGCTTAAAACTATATTCTTCCTCAAATGGACATCTTACTCAGAGTGTAGTAATCGGGGGCGATATTTGGTCAGTGAAACAGCATACCGTCAACATCGTGCTTATTACATGCACATACCGCTGTTAGTATTTCTGTAAAGTGGCTCCTCAATTAGGCCCAAGTAGTTGAGTGCACTCCTGTCTCACAGCAAGGGAAACAATCTCCACGCCAACACACTGGAAATGGAACCATAGCTCTTGCACCATAGGTACCAATACTACCACTAGCTGCAAAATAATTTTACTTAAGACATTTAATAAGGGTGGACAAAGAAGGTGGGCACTCGGAGTGTGAATTGATTTACCTCTACAGCCACCCCTTCCTGTTTTTTCTATCTGGTACGTAAACAAGAAGGTGGCGTGTGCAACAAAGGCGGTCTTTCGGTTTTTGGATTTAACATCAAGTACATTCTTTTAAACTCAAGAATTGGCTAGGAATTCACAAATTAATGGCGTTAGAGAATGTGAGTTAACGGCGTAGCGACATTGCCTGACAGCTTGGAATGGCATTTTAAGAAACAGCCCTCTCACAATATTACTGACTATAGTCAAACTTTAAGCTGACAAAAGCAGTTTTATAGAATTAACATGATTATTACTTTTTATATACAGTGGTAGTTTCTAGTGCTAATTATTTCCCTCGGGCTGCTAAAGATATTGAAATAGGCGGTTTCTATATTGCTTTTTAAGAATAAACCTCACAGTGTATCTAAAAGTATATTTAAATTGTTTACAATGTACATTGTTATTTAATGGCGCAGTCATAATGATACCCCCTTACTTCACATGACTGGTATCTTGTTGGTTTCTGTTTAGCTACTACTGTTTCAATGCCTGTCTGCAAACTTGATGAATTTAAATGTAGAACACTTTGAAGATGTTCATCCGAAACGCTACTTGATAACAGGTTATTGTTCAGTGTCAGTAAGTTAAACAGTTTTTCACATTGATTAGTGGCCAGTAATTTACTTGCAAAATGGTGCAAGTTGGGAAATGTTTTAGTTAATGATTGTACAAATAAGTGTAAACATTATTTCTTGAACTGTGTAATTGGTATATTGCTTAGTAGGTTCTCAGACTCCAGCATGAACCACTTGAAATATCTCTTTGGATGAAGATCGTAATGTATACAGTGTTGGTAGGACACATTAAAATTGTGTTTTAACATTACGAAGAACGAAAACACACTTTTTATCCCAATATCGATTAAACATGCATTGCTCAGTTGCAAATTAATCTACCTGATAGACCACCACGCGGCAGAATCAATCGACTCATTTGGCTCTGTCAAGCTCTGGTTCTTGAGAGTAGCGGGACAAGAGTGATGGTAAATTCACACTTTTAGTGCCTTCCTTCCCGGCCTTGCATTCAATAATGACAGTATTTAGTAACCTTATTTAACGTATTATTCATCTTGTTTCAGCTAGGGTGGATTTTGGCTTATATAGAGCTCTAATATGAAGCTTAAAACAGTACTATTTATTTATATCCAAATAGAACTAAAATATTTAGTACAGCAGCCCATCAATAGCCAAAGCTAGCCGCCAAGGCTTGTCTTTAGATGGAGTACCTGAAACTTGGTATTTTCGAGGGTGCTAAAAAAGAAATGAAGGTTAAATTGGTGGAGTGGGGTGTAAGCACTCAGCCACAGACCACATAATAGCTAACTTTTATCAGCTTCTTCTTAATTTAAAACTCAACAAGGTATTAATTTCTGAATTGCAGAACCATATTAAACTGCAGGAAGCTTTCGCACCGCGACCTGCATAGGAGCAAATATATCTATTGTTAATCAAGGCTTCGCGAGTGATCAGACGTGTCAAATTAATAAAGGTCGAGCTTTCGGCCATTGCAAACTCCATGGCCTTCTTCAGGATCTGATGAAATGACTGAATTCTTCTCACTATATACGATCAAATGGAGGGTGGCGCTTGATCGTATATAGTGAAAAGAATTCAGTCATTTCATCAGATCCTGAAGAAGGCCATGGAGTTTGCAATGGCCGAAAGCTCGACCTTTACTAACGTGACACGACTGATCACCCGCGTAGCGTTTATTAGTAATGCTCGCCCTGAAACCCTCAAGTCTTACATATATCTATTGTGATTAACACCCACGCCATGAGAAATATATGAGCCCAAAGCCACATACACGTGTAGAAACCCCAAAATGTCAAGGCTCAAGATTCATTAAACTGTTATAGTCGAATGAAGAACATAAATTCAGAATTCAAGGAAAGAAAATCCTGCCAGACGAGACATGACCCTAGTATCCGCACTATAAAAAGGGGAAGTATTCAGTACTTCAAGTTTCAGAGGGCTGCCGATAGGAATTCAAATGGTACGTACCAAATCTCACGGCCCACCGATTAACCATCCATATTGGTACGCAACTAGCAATTACAGCTACTGAATTGCGCCCTAAAAAGACACCAATCGATATATAACAGGAAATAAATGTCTTATACTCTGTATCCCGGGAATATAGTTTTTGAAAATTGTCCATGTGCGTGTGTGTTTGTGAAAATCGTACCTCAAAAGCTCATAAGACCACGAAGCTTAGTATTTGAGCAAAGATGCTACACAAGATTTTCAAGAAAATCATTTCAATTAAAAGTGTGTTTAAATGTAAATGTTTTGGAGGTTTTATTTTGCTAAACTGTTTTATTAAAATTTCGTACTCTTAAAACACTTGTACGAAAAATATAATGAATAATTTTTAGCTACCTGATCTGGGTTACCGTCTCTGCTTTACATTTAATACGTCACGATTTCAAACCTTATTTTGGCCGAGTTATCCACGTACGGCTTTACTTATACTGAGAAAATAAATCTCAGATGAATATAACTTTCAATGGCCCAAGGTATACTTTAATATCATTTTATCAATTTAATTTATTCATCAACTGATGTAGTAATCCATCGGCTTAAAGATAATTAAACTTCAAGTTAAGCGAAACAATGTACGTATACCTAGAATATTAGATAAGTTCAGACATGTTCAGTATCGCCTACCACTGTAATAGAGGCAACATGCAGTTAAAGTTGATGTTAAAAGTTGATGTTTAAATGTAATAATTTCTTATGAAACTTGGCTACATCATTTTGATCCTAAGAGCAAACAGCAAAGCTCAGTGTGGAAGTCTCCTTCATCACCAACCACCAAGAAAGCAAAAGTGGTTGCTTCTTCTGGGAAAGCTATGGTCATCTCATTCTTTGATATTCATGGAATGGTTTATCAGCATGTTTTACATCAGTAACTGGACAATACTACAGCGATGTCTGAAAACATTGTAAGTCCATTTATGGCCCAAAAGACCACATTTCCATTAAGCAGGTTGAATGCTACACCACGATAATGCGCGGCCGCATATTGCCAATTTTGTTGCTGAATATCTTGCAAAAATCAATGTGAAGTGCATCCCTCACACTTCCTGTAGTCCAGATTTAGCCCCATGTGACTTTTTTCTGTTCCCTAACTTGATGAAACGCTTAAGTGGGAGGCATTATCCATCATCAGAAGCAGTGGTGAAGGCTGCGGAAGCGATTTTGAAGGATCTCTCAAAAATGGTTTCCAGCATGTCTTTGAAGACTGGCAGAAACGCTGGGACAAGTGCATCGCATTCAGGGGAGACGATTTTGAGAAGGACGGTCAAAATTATGAGAATGAGTAAAGGTACGATGTCCAAAAATATTGTGATCATTCTTTATTGAACAGCCCTCGTATATTTCAAACCATAATTCTTTTCAAATTATCTTTGGTAACAACAGTCATTTCCAAAATATCCTTCATTTATGGTTTGAGCTTTTTCTTTCTGCATTGCTTCAGTGTTCTTTGACAGCTCCGTTCGATTTAGCTTTTTCTTGTGATGTCTTGAAGTAGTTCAGTATACAACACTCAGCTTTTAAACATAATAGTAATGTTCCTCTTTCTCTATCTCCTGATATCTACATACAAAATAGGGTGTAATGAGTAGCTTTCTTAACAATAGTTTTTGGATGGTAAATAAAAATGCATGATAGTGTATGCGGATGTAAATGTGATACAAGATATTTTGTAATCTTTCTGCGGAAGTCTTCACACATGGTTGAACTTATCCCTGGCTCAGTACTGTATAGTTAATCTTGGCGGAGTCTTTCCAGAGTTCTTATATCGTACAAATATCTTTCCTTAGAGACCAGATCTTCCTGAAATCGACAAAAATCTTTTTGTGTGTGCGGTCCGTTTTCAGCAGTACGTCTTAAGAGGCCTTCTTGGTAACTATTGGGATCTATATGCGCTCCAGTTTTTCTCTTTTCTTTCGATGCGGCTCTATTGAATACTTCCACTCTGTGAAGTATTCTTCGTTGGCTTCTCAGTTATCTAAAGATATACCGAGAGAGATGATGCTGCGATAAATGTGACATTTGTATTTAGAAGTTGCTGGTTTCGATTCATGTCAATTGCCAACCCTGATCTTAAGGATTTACTTTCTCATTTACCATTCTCCATAATTTCCGTTGCTTTCCGTTTACTCATCTTTCAGGTGATGCCCAACTGACAGCGCGAATGTCTGCTCAGAATAAAGATTCCCGTAATCTGTTTGGCCTCTGGATCACTCATCATCCTCTCTAGTAACTCCAACAGCAGGATGAGTGCTCGAAGCTGGAACTCTTAGGGACTTCCGCGAGCAGCGATGGCAAATTAGCCTGCAGCCACTAGCTTCTTGTAGTTCCTTTGTTTCATCCCTTCTTACAGATGGTGTAGTAGCTACAGTAGTTCTTTTAAGGTCATAGTGCCCAAGTTTCTCTCTATGTTGCTTTAGGTGTAAAGATAAATGCAAAATATCATGGAAGTTAACAGTGGAAAATGGGGAGCACATAGAAGAACAATTGAAGCAAAAGGAAGGGAGGCAATGAATGGGATAAAAATACGTAAATATAAGCTAGAAATGACAACCAATTAGTTAGAAAGAATGTATGAAGCAGTAGTGGAATCCAAAATGCTGTATTATGCAGTAGAAATCTGTGGGGAGGGGGCGCAGAGGTAAACAAAACGGTTAACCAAAACTACAGAAAGTTTTGTAAAAAGCTACTAGGCTTACCAAGATCAGCACCTAGGAAAGTAGCTTTAGCAGAATTAAGAAAGACAAGAAGAAATGGAGTAATAATGGAAAGAATAATAACATTCTAGTCTAGGTACTCGTCCAAAGAAGAAGGGGAAGTTACGAAATTATGTATGGGACAGAAAAAAGATTAGAGGACTCAAATAGTTGGTGGACAGAGATAGGAGGAATTATGGACAAAGTAGGAATGGGAGATATATGGAGTTTAGAGGAAAGGAATACAAGTGATCTGGGTAAATTGATAAAATGCAGAATGGAAGATAGAGAAAGGCAAGCAATGTGTGGAAGCCAAGAAAATACGAAATCATTACAATTTTACAAACAAATAAAAAGAATTTGGGGACGAGAAGCATACTTAGATTACTGGAATTGGCAAGAGATAGACGGGCTAGCCTGTATGAGAACAGGAACAATATTCCTAAGAGGGATATGAGGTAGGGAAAAAGGAATTTCTGAATTGTGTGGGGGAAAAGAAAGCATAGAACACTATGTAACAGAATGCGAGTAGTTTGCAATGTGGTTAAGGAAGGTATATGAGGAAAAATGGGAGAAAGTAGAGAAGAAGATAGTAGCTATAAAAATGGTAACAGGAAGGGAGGTAAAGAAGGTAAGAAGTGCTGGTGAGTTCTTACAGAAAGTAAAAGAAAAATGGACAAGAAATATAAAGAATGTAAGAAAGGAAGATGAGGGAGAAGAATGGGAATAATTAAGTAATCAGGAGGCATGGAGGTTAAGAGCTACCTGAAAGAGCAGAAGACCGTCATGTCGTGTAAGCCAGGGTAACAACAAGGAAGACAAATATATGTAGCCTAAAGTTTTAAATTGTAAAATCTTGGAATATGCACAGTAAATAACGCATTCATTCGTTCATAGCAATTTTTGATTCTGTATCCACCCAACGTGTTCCATGTACATGCCTATTGCCCTTCCTTGACTTCCGAATGACTAAATGAATAATCGCTTTTAGCCAGAAGAGTAACCTATCGCCTATTCTTTGGTTTATAGAAGCAGTTAGTGAAATACAGAAACGTCGTCACAAAATCTTAGGTGAAATAACTTGAGCTTTAAACAGATATAAATGCTTTAGTACTAAGTTTTCGTGTATCTCTTAGGGTTTACTTAAACAAAAGTAAACACAATTCTGTCCAAATAAAAAGAACGTAAATTCTGCTCCCCGAAACTTAAGATATACAATTATTTGTCATATAAATGTCTTAAAATATGTGCTAGGTAATAACGTGTACTTTGGGAAGGGGACTGTTTTTGTGATTTCATATTCGAAGGTCTGAAATTATCAGTTTTGTGTCATTGCTTTCATTTTGGACTTAAAACTCTCCTCCGACACATGCACACAAACACGTTCTTCAATTATTTCTTTACCTTCAACTACTTACAATAAATAGGGGAGGCATTGCATTCCAGCTTACAGTTGTTTCACTATCAACAGAATAGTCAAAATAGAAGGTTTATTAAGTAACCATTTTGGTATATATGTTTACTTCTTTAAAGGAATGAGACAATAATATTTCTAAGAAGATTACACCACCACAAACTACCTTCACATGAAATTTGCTACGAAGAGGTATTTGCAGTTTGACAAAAATAACAGGTGATTTTTATTAAAATTTCACTACGTTCAAACTATTTCTATGACAAATAAAATGCATATACTGAGTATTTCAGCAACAACCTCTGAAATCCAAATTTGAAATGAGTTTTGCAATTTTCTTTTATTTTTCGATTGTACTACACTGTTTATTTCGGATAAGGAATAGGATAGAAAATTAAGCCTTTATAAGTATACATAGTGCAAAAAATGAACAGAGAACTACATTAAAACATTATTTTGTATGCTTTTCTATTTTTGAAGTGTAATGTGATAAATTCCTGTTCATGAATCTTATAGGATTTACTTTTACAAGTTGTGGATTTTTGTTTTGCTATTATTATTGTTCGTTGTGATCGGCAGTCGTGATGACGCATGTTACGTTTACTATAAATGAAGCTCCCCAAGGAAGGTTATTCCCGTCTTGTGTGTGGTGTATAAAGCACAGTGGGAGGACAATCCTTCACCGGAACATCGCCGACAGTTACAAGTTCCCACAGCCGCTTGTCAACCGTATCACCACCTCTCCCGACAGATTTAATTTTCCAGCTGAATATAAATCATAGGAAGCCCCATTCTGGGCCAAGATGAAAGGGAAAGGAACAAAGGAGGTGCACGCAAAAGAACAGCGAAGGCGGCGCCTACATAGTACAAGGGGATGAGTACCCTTAGCGAGATAGACCAGCCCAGAGTAGTAGACCGGCACACTAGAAGTAATGACAATGCAGTAGGAAAAATAAGCGCTATCTTAAATCCAGATAATGCCATAAAATGCAAAGTAATCCAATGAGTATGACTTTTTCTACTCATTAATGTACACAATGTTCCCACACAAAAGCTTATTATTCTTTCTACTTCAACCTAATCCACACAGTTATTTGTAGAAGTGATTTTATTTGCTTCAGGTACAATGGGAAAAGGGGAATACAAGTTATAGTTGATTTCAAAAGAACAGTTTGCTCTATAATGGTCATTTCTCGCTTTCCAATTGTTCTATTTTTCTGGTAGCGCCGATTTTTATGAGCGCTACACATGGATTGGATAGAGCTGTTCGGAGGAGGTCCGGCAGTGTGACCAGTTTTCATCTATTGTACATATGCCCAAAAGTGGGCATCCCCAGGTGCGAAGGAGAAAGAGGATGGCGTCCCAGGAGTAACGACAGTACAGAGGTTCCCTACAGTTTACCAGTTGGAAACTCCTCGGCAGGCCGAAACAACCGGTATCTCACCCACCGTGGTCCGTAAACGCCCACTAGGCTGTCCCGGACCCCGTAGGGCAGGGGATTCGTCCCCTTCAGCTGCCGTGGTACGGCCACTGCGGACCCTTATCACTCGTGGTACCTCTGACGTTACTAGACGAACCTCGGGCCGAACATTCGAGCTCCTTCCTGAATGGGAGTTGTTCGGATTGTGTTGGACTCGAGGGGGCAATGGTCCCCGATGCCCATGGGAGATCGGGTATGTCTCCGGACGGGGTTGAGGAAAGCCATATATTCCATATATTCCTGCATAGCTATAAGAAGGTGTGATAGATCACCAGGCGGCCCTATCGAGGTTACTTTGTGGCCTTCCCCTTTGAGGTTGGCGCGCGTAAGCGGCGTATCCACTTCCATCCAGTCTCCTGTTTTCGGACCAGATTGGGTGGGGGGGTTGTTAGTCTCTAGGTCTTCCCCTATGGAAAACCCCACGGAGGCGCCGGACGCCCTTTAAGGACAGCTCGGTAACCCCCTGGTCGTTAGAAGAGGGGTCGGTCTTCACTTTGTGTGGATTTGCCTGGTAGATATCCTCGACCGGAGACTGGAGAGCGCTCAAGCGGAGGAGGACGTATTTACCACGAGTATATCATCCTGTCATGCAGGGCCGAGACTTCTCCACTAAAGAAGTCCAAATGAGAAATCCTATGAAATGATAATGGGGATGAAATGAAGAGACAGGAATTTCGCGGGTTTTAATTAACCTACCCAGCATTAAAATGGCGAACCCGAAAACGCACATGGGTCCGGTAGGTCGGCCTTAGGAATCGAACCCTGTGTAATTTTTTTTCCGGCACTCATTTCCTTGCCTTCGATGCGCTGCTGTCTCGTGGGTTCGCTTTGGAATGCCGCTGACTTTCTCTTTGAGCGCTGCGGATTCTCCGCGAGTCTTCCTAGCGGCACTGGTTCGAATCTAGGAAGGAATTGGTGCTTGCTGTCGAAGCGGTTAAGTCAGGGGTAACTGCTCCAAGTTTTGGGTTTTTGGAAAAATTTATTTTGAGTTTTCATGATCGATTTTGGTAGGTCATGATTTGTTTAATGCTTATTCCTTTCAGTTCCGGGACCGAAGCTTTATTAATTTTGTTTCTCTTTTTATAGTTCTGGGTTTAAAGGAAAGGGTGACTGCTAGCTGGCTTGGCTTATCTACATTGTTAAATAAGGGACGCAATTTAACTGTCAGCTTACCCTAAATTTATATATGTATTCAAAGGTTTTGAGGTGTTATCCATGTAATTTTTCTACTCAGTACTTTGCTTTGTTAAATGCTTACTGTGCAGTTACTAGCTAGCATCACTGTTAATTTAAATGTTACCCTTATACTTCATTATTGTTCTTTCAGGAAAATTATTTGTGTTAGAGATTGTGATACTCTTTGTTTCCTTGTGCTATTTTGATGGGAGCACATATTGTTATAATGAATATGTTATATTTGCTATAATCAAAGATTGTAGTAATGAATTAAAGCATTTGAATAATTGTTTGTTGAGGCCAACTTTGAGTCAGGTCTTTGTATGCCGTGTACCCTAAGCTGGACCTCTTAGTTTTAGGGTTTGCAGGACCAAAATTCCTCACTTTAATTTAGGCTGTTTAGGTGTGATGTGCACGGCCAGGGCCGGCCGGTACAATTCAGACCTCTCGTATTGGAGTGTACTGGACACTCGTCTTACCTGGAAGCCTCATATTGACCGCACCATTAACCTGGAATACGATCGTCTTTCAGAACTCTCTCCTTTATTTCACAAACACACTTCACTTGGTTTAGAATCTTCACTACTCCTGTACAAATCTCTGGTTCGACCTCTTATTACACATGCCTGCCAGGTCTGGGGGGCTGCCAGTATTTGTCACCTGAGGCGTCTACAGGTCATTCAGAGTCCATTCCTGCGAATCGCCATCAATGCTCCTTGGTTAGTCCGCAACCAACAGCTGCATCACGAGCTAGGACTTCTTCCTCTCCACCATTTCATGCGACAGATTGCTCGACACTTCTACAATCTGCGCCACATTCCAGGAGCTGTGACGTATAACATCGGCATCGAAGTAGCCGGCCAACGCGACCTAAGCGAAAACTACCACAGGACCTGCTTTACTGTGATGACACTTCTACTTCTGAATGATCTACTGTTCCACATTTGCTTTTCTATTCTTCTTTACTGTTGTATAAATTCTCACTATTGAAGTATGTATACCATTTTATTAGTTCAGTATCACATTTGTATTTCTGCAATAACACATTTGTTTTAGTTCAGAGGAGGCACACGTCCTACCTCTATAATTATTTTGTATCTGTTCTCTCAGATCTGCAAAGCATTTATTATTGCTGACCGATCTAACAAATATTACAAAAAAGATCTCCCGTATGCGGGCCACATGCGTTTCGCCTGAGCCAACCCACTCGGTGGAGGTTATACGTAGGTTTTCAAAACATAGAAAACAATGCCCGAGGCAGCATTCGAACCCGTGATCCCATAATGACTACTATTTCTAAGTTTGGTTCCCGAAAGGCGTCTGATCTCAAGCGCTCAATTTTGAGTCCTGGGAGGAGTAATCCCCCCCATCCCAAGAGGAGAATAAATAGTGAAATAAAAGGATGAAAATGTAAAAACATTAAAGTGATGTGGTGACGTCTCCGCCATTGGTTTTGGAAAATAAATCAGTTTTTAGTGCATACTTGCCTAATCCTATCCATTAACTGTCATTTTTTCCCTACAAGAGAAAATCCACTTTTGAAAAGAAAGGGGGAAGAAAACCTTTTTACAAAAATCTATGAAAGAAAGTATTGCATGTCATCTAAAATGCCCATGTCGTTAACACATGCTTTAAAGTTCCCTGAAATTAAAACTGCCAATTTTAAATCAACTTCCAGGCTTGTGTAGCTCTGTGGAAAGCAATAATCCTAAAACAAAATGAAACGTAGCATTCATGTTCAGTTGTTTCAAAGATTAAAGGCAAACACTTTCCATGGTAGAAATTGTCGATAATAATTTTAATTTTCCCAGAAAGAGCCCTAACGCTTTAGATTTAAGCTCCGTTCATTTAATGCATTTGCAATTAAATGTATTGAATTTCGCGGAAACAGATTGTGAAGCCCTCTGTTGTGTAACGTTAAACTATTAGCAAGGGATGAAAGTTTATTATATATAAAATTGGATTCTCTTTAAATCACATAATTTCATACGACGTTTATGTAAAACCAGCTTAAAAACAAGCTTCTAACCAGTTTATTCAATATCTTTCGCAATTGGTTAATTTTGCTAATGTGCTAAAAGCAATGGCTGATCTCTTACAGCAACGAGTAATACCGGCATTCCAATTTTATGCTACTTAAAAATTGAATGATACAAGCCTAATGCCATTTTTGTTTAAGCAATAAAGACGAAAGGAAATCAGAATTGAAACACTTATAAATGGATTATTAATTACGTATCATCTTTCAACAGATAGGCCACACTACAGCCTTAGCAGTCTATAATAACAAACTTAACACAAGGAGGGAAGCTACGTCACACTTCTGGACATACAAGACACTGTCGTTGTTGTCAGCCATAGATTCCTAAGAATTTCTTCATTTATTTTCTGTATCTAATCGCAGTAAGACATTCAACAATTCTTGCATTCATCTCCATTAGCTCACCGTAACGTATGTGGTAGCGTTCAAGAGGTCCCGAGTTCGAACTTGGGTCAGGGTGGGGATAGGGAAAAACCCCGGAAAAACCTTATCCAGGTAACTCAGCCTTGACCGAGATTCGAACTAGGGACCTCTTGAGCGTGAGGCAGACATGCTACCATCTACGCTACCGAGGTGGGGCGATGATGAAATGAAATGAAATGTGTAGTGTTTAACACCCGCTTTTATAACATACGGCTCCGCAGGCGATGACAATGATGATACATGAGATGAAAATGGAACACCGGTGGAATGAGATGGCGGGGGAAACCGGGGGTGCCGAAAAAAATCTAACCCAGCGCCATGTTGTCCTCAAAAAGTCTCACTTTGCGGTCGCCTGGGATCGAACCCGGGCCGCCTTGGTGAGAGCCAAGCGGTCTGACCACTGGGCCACGGCGCGGCCGTGGCCGATAATGATGGTGATGATGATTATAATGATGATGATACAAAGCGAACCAAAGTGTACTTCATGGTGCTTTGGATCGCGCGAAGTCCATAAGTTAAAAGAACGGCATTGTGAACAGAATGCAAACAGTGTCACTGTTTTTGCTCTTGTCAACTAATTCGTACAATCAAGGCTCCACCAGAGATCAGCAATGTCAAGTTAATGCAAGTCAGGCTTTCGGCCATTGTATATTATATGGTCTTCTTCAGAATCCTGCGGTGTCCAATTAATGAAAGTCTAGCTTTCGGTCATTGAGTACTCCATGGCGTAAAGCTGGACTTTCATTAACTTGACACGTCTGGTCACCCGCGAAGTCTTCATTAATAACACTCGCCGTGAAAGCTTCAAGTCTTACACTATTGGTACAAGTCTTCACAGATACTTTTTACCCTTTCTACTTAATAGAAATAGAGTTAATCCTCTTAATTATGTAATACTTGTAGATGTAAGTTCAAAATGACAATGCAGCAGGCTTTAAGTGATAGTGAACTCTTTAATTAGCTTTCCATCATGTGATGACTTTTAAATTTCGTGTCCTTTAATGAACAAGAGTTAAAAGTGTATAAGCACATATTTTATAGTGTTGGAGTGCAAATGTTTGAAACTACCTTATTCAATATCTCTAAAACTGTTCACTTAAAAGAAATTGTTGGTTCAACAGATTTCCTATTTTTGTGCAGTAAGATTTAATCTATCGCTTACAGTTTATGTTATGCAAATGCCATGCAGAATATTCTGACTTTGTGGGCTCGTGAAATGAAAAGTCCAATTACACAAACTCAACAATGTTCTTTATTTCCACCGACTTACAGTTTAACACTTGCCAATTACACAGAATTACGTACTGCACACAATTACAATTCACCAGTTCGTCCGTTAAAGTTACACTTGCACTCGCGATTTCGTAAACTCCGATGTTCATGCACAGTCTTCTCGTCCTTACACTAGCACTGAACTCTTACGCTGATTGCCAAGAACTCTGACTGACTCCTCTTGCCCGACGTGCTGCTTATATAGGATCCGCTTGCCGATCTGGAAGGTTCTCAATTAGAGGAAATATCCCGTAAGTTCGAGAACACAGGTGGAACAGAAAGAGACGGCGCAGTGATGTTTTTTGCCCCAGCCATCCCTTCTTAACGCTATAAGACAAACGAGGGGGCGGGGCGAACGCCGACCCTTCTCCTGCTTGCCCACTCTATAGGGTGTTCCGACGCGCGGGTGACAATATAGAGGATGTCTGAAGACATTCCCTGGAAATTTAAGGAATATATTTAATTTGTCATAAAATACCTTAAACATATTATAATATTTAAAATAAAATCATAAGAGCCATTTCTGAGAACGACACACTTTCGAACAGGTTTCGATGTAAAGGTTGGTCTGGGATGTGGTATTTTCTTGAAAATACTTCTGTCACATTCTTGGAGGATGTTGAACTGAATTTCCATATTTGGTATTTCACATGTATTCCTGTTTTTGAGGAGCCCTGTTCAGATACATGGAGACCCTCTCACACACTCAGACGCGTACGAATATTACTTTGAAATGTTTACTTTTGTACTTGAGCTACTTCAAATCTATCCAATGAAGTCCCGGGATAGAATTTGCGGATAGAATGCTGTAAGTACGCAGTAGAAAAAGTAAAAGTACCTATGACTGGATAATAGATGCTGTGTAACTATATGGAAAATATGTTTAGATCTTTTCATTTATCTATTATCACGAAGTTGATACGGCAGTTCAACCCTGGGAACTACTTCTCTGAGCAGAACCATGTACAGTTGTCCCGTATTAAGGGAATTGACCCGTTGCGTCGAGCAACTGTTGTGACACAGAAATGTATATCTGCTTACGCGAAACCGGGCCTGTGGGGCAACTTTGTGTATACTAATTGTGTGTTTCAACGAGTTCTACATATTTACATAGGTAACAAGTGCTGCTTCAGCTGCTATGCATAAGTCATTCAGGATGAAGAGGCTATTCCGAGATAATTGAAGATTCCTATTTGATATCATGAAAAGTTCTATAAACCTTGGTACTGGTGTAAACGTAACAGATTTGTATCGAATAAATGAATTTTTAAAAACCATTTCGGATGTAAAAGGATCACATCGGAAGAATTATTGTTTAAAAAATTTTCGGATCATATACTTGGAGATTTTAAACCTAACTAAAAATTTATTACTTGACAGATTTTTAGTTTTCGTGTTACGTTCTTTACAGACTAAAGTCTTTCGTAAGCTTATTTTCCGGTTCAGTTTCATTTACAGTAAAATCTCTGTATTGAATTTTTGAGTCCTTCTCTGCTTGGCGTGTATCTCGTAGAGGAAATAAAAGTACCGGAACAACATTTCATCGTTTGAGAAAATTAAACCCAAACGACGTGACAATTAATAAAAACTAGAGTTTTGTAGCTATTGTAGATCTTTTTCGTCCTCCTAAAGTGTTGTAACTACATTCTCCTCATGCTCTTCCAGAGTGGAAAACTAGAAGTAACACAATCAGAGAGTTAAGATATCTGTCACTGTATTATGAACAAGCCAAAGCACAAAATCACGCATGATTTGTTCATATCCTATCGCAATCCTGCATCTTCTTGTATGTAGCTAACTGTACAGGGAATCCGTTTCAGAAACGGTTGGCTTGATCGTAATATTCGTACCCTCCACTTGAGCCATGCTAGTGTGCTCGGAGCGTGTTACTGGCTCTTCAAAGCGAATCCGGATTACCAACGTCATCGCCAGATCCATACTACGGGGTCCGGCGGCTAAGGTGCAAATTTGCCGACATGCTTTGAGGCAGGGGGATAACTTGCGTTCACACGTCACCTGCTGTTACCTCATGTAAACCAGATCTAGAGTCTTCAGCTTTAATTTCGAAAGTGGCTGACCTTGCGATAAACTACATACATCATAACATCTTTTTCTAGGTTATTAAATATGCTGAACACTATTCTTAATCAGAAATCCTAAGGTCTATACCAACAATGGAAATATGATAATGCATGTTGCTGTGGACAGTGACCCATTAACTTAAGTAATACCCTCAGTAAGGATGACTTTGTTCATTTAATTAAGGTTAACAAATGCTTAGCTTTGGCAGGTAAAATTCTTCTGCGAAAACAAATATGATTGTGAGACCTGCAGCAGAAAGTCTGTTGGACGGGTGCTGAGATTGTGATGATGTAATGGAATGATCCACCGCGTTAATTATCTCGAAGCTGGATTCTGAAACTTACCTCGGCTGTTATTGTGTTAGCATGAGATACTATTTCAGGGTGTGGTTACAGATGAGAAGCGATAGCGTATTTGTATGAAGACGAAATAATTTTAATATTTTATCTTCCAAATTGTATTTTCAATTTGGTTAATCATTTTGAAATAAATCTTTTAAAAAGTTAACAAATAATACTTTTGGTGAACGCCGATAATGTTTAATATTAAAGACGATTGTATAGCTTCTGCTATATTTTATGCACCGCGTCAGCTTCTGCACAGTTATGGACATTCACACACACACACACACACACACACACACACACACACACACACACACACACACACACACACACGCACACACACACGTTCGATTTTTACTATGGTTAAGCGCAAAAGAAATGTTGTGCTATTGGTCCTATCGTTGCTATGGCTAGTCAACATCTTTCTACTGCTCCATGTCATACTTCTTTTGCGTAAAGTTCACGGCCACGTATAATATTTTACAATCTCTTTTTTTAGTTAGTTCTCAAATCTTTTAACACACAAAATAAAACCACTTTAAAATTTCTAATAACATTATCGTTTTTAAAATTATTTGCAAAATTCAGTTCACTGAAGCCATTAATAATTTTGAATGAAATCTCTAAAATAACTGTTTTAGACCTCAATTAAGTTAGCTAACGAAAATCGTAAGCAGGAGAACGATTGAGATAACTAACACCAGAAGACGTCATTTTTACTTTATTATTATTATAATGATGATGATGATGATGATAGATATACGTACTGCTTATTATAAGTAGAGGTAGTGTTGCATTAAACACTAAAATTCTATACTGAGTTTAAGGAAAGTAATTGCTTTGATCATTCATAAATCCAAAAATAAAGGAAAAATAAAAGATAAAAGGACGAATGCTTTGAACATAGTCAAGTGTTGGTGTGAACGACTTAACTCCAAAATGAAAAAGCTGTTAAAATACATTATACTTACTATCAAAATTCATTATATTCGAAAAGCACGACACAAAAGTTTCAAGAAAATTGCCTTGACACAACAACCCTTAATGAAACACGTTTAAATATTTTTATTAAAATGTTCCACGTTTTAATTTACAAACAAAATGAGGTATAAATCCTGGAATTTATGAAAATAGCCTGAAGTACTTATTACGAGGGCTGTTCAATAAAGAATGATCACAGGCTTTTTTGACAACGTTCCTTTATTCATCCTCATAATTTTGATGGTCATTCTCAAAAAAAGTCTCAACTGAATGCGATGCACTTATCCCAGCGTTTGTGCCAATCTTCAAAGAAATGCTGGAAAACATTTTTGTGAGATCCTTCAAAATCGCCTTTGCAGCTTTCACCACTGCTTCTGATGATGGATAATGCCTCCCACGAAGGCGTTTCTTCAAGTTAGGGAATAGAAAAAAGTCACATGGGGCTAAATCCGGACTAAAGGGAGGTTGAGGGATTTACTTCACGTTGATTTTTGCAAGACATTCCGCAACAACATTGGCAATATGTGGTTGCGCAATATCGTGGTGCAGCATCCAACCTGCTTCACGGAAATGTGGTCTTTTGCGCCTGATATAAACTTGCAATGTTTTCAGGACATCCCGGTAGTATTGTGCAGTTACTGATGTCTGTGCAGGTACAACATGCTGATAAATCATTCCATGAGTATCAAAGAATGAGATGACCATAACTTTCCCAGCAGAAGCAACCACTTTTGCTTTTTGGGAGCTTGGTGATGAAGATTTCCACTCTGAGCTTTGCTGTTTCTGTCAGGATCAAAATGATGTAGCCAAGTTTCATCAGCAGTGATTACGTTTGAAAGAAACACCGGATCTTCCTCTAACATCAACTTTAACTGCATGTTACCTCCATTGCAGCGGTAGGCGATACTGAACACGTCTGAACTTGCCTTGTTCTCACAGCCTGGAACCAGGAGTACCAACAATGGAACTACTACGGCGTGTTTGTTTCACATTAAGCTAACAGATTATACTCGTAAAAAGATTGAATTTTAGTGCGAAAAATTATGATCATCTTTAAAGAACAGACCTCGTATTTTGACTTGCGCATTTGTGTAATTGGCAAACTTTAAAGGAAGTAGTGCCTTGACTCCAGTTGTGGCTGTATGCAGGACTACAAGGTGGACACTAATGACGCTTGAAATAATATATACGAAAACATTCCCTTTTTATGACTAGGCAGAAATGGCCAGTTTAGAGGACAGCCTGGTAACATAGCAACCACAACACTGACTTTAGGTGCTTATTTCACATTTAAAACTTCTACAAAACTGACACATTCTTCATGAAACCAGACCTCACAACACATCCACACATCTTTATCGTGGTCTTCAATAAACTCATCATAGTCTCGAACAATGTAATCACCTTCGCTGCTTACAAATGCTCCTTTCTCTTTCCTTCTTCCTTTAATACTTTTGAGTCTTTTAGCTCTCCTTGCATTAATTTGTACCGGTTAAGTCTGAATGGTGGCTTTTTTATTTCTCTCTGCCTTTTTCTTCCTTGGAACGAAGACAGAGGCTTCAATCACTCCGGAAAGGGAACGACATCCTCGCTCCTCCTAGAGCTTCTAGCATATTCTTCATTAGATTTCGAATATGTTGATAGTGGATGAAGTTTTTTTTTACTTTGAGAACTTCTAGATAGCTAATTTTCTTGACCTGGAGTGTTTACAGCAGGATTTTTCGATTAATCTGCTTTCTTGACTTGTTGAGTCTAGGACAGGGTGTTGGGGGATCAGCTTTTCATTTTCTTGAACATGGAATACCTGGGATAAGACACATGGTGATGCAGGAATAATACCTTAATTGACAGTACCAATCTGCAGGCATGAAATTGACTCACCCCATTTCTCAAATAGAACGAGACTGATAAAACGGTTACATTATTGGACATATTAAAAGAATATAGGTCACAGGACCTAGCTTATAAATACCAGCACCAAACACAAATGACAAGATGCATACTATCCTCGAAGTTTACACTTTTACCAATATTGCTCATTCATTAACACACTCCCATACACATACGTAGTAGTCTTTTTTGCAATTTTCGTCCTCAAACGTTAAGTCATATTGGGAGATGTATGATCACACAAATAAGTTGGCGAGCAAAACGTTCCACGTTGGGGCGACAGTTTGATACAATGATATAGGTAGCTCAGGGTTGAGCAATGAGGTTCATCTCAGGGTATGCGTGAGTATGTATGAGAAGGATAGTTTTAATGACACTGGAATGCCCGTTTCAAGCTGCTTTAATGACTGATTCTTTTTATCATAACACCAAACTGGAAGTTGCCGACCAAGGGTTACCAGTATCACTGTTTAGAGTTCCTATATGAGAAATGCCTTTTACTTGATAAAACTTAATTGGTTCTTCACGTATATATGAACCGACAGGTACCTTCTCCTATCACAACAGAAGAAGACTGCCCTAATCGGCCTCAGGCCGAGGTCTGAATGTCCACAACTGCGCGTGTGTGTATGTGTGACTTTCACCTTCTCGAAGCCCATTATTCCCTTTGTGACTATTTTGCCATGCCATTATGAAGGGTCCGAAGAATACCCGTTTCAAACAAAGTCAAGTGCTACCCTTTGTAACTCTGCTAAGGACACTGTTTCTTGCGTTTCTTTTGTTAAAACAACAATTCATCCCAACTGCTATTCGACTCAACTGCACCTGCACGCGTTGTAACAAAGAACCAACATTCCTTTGAAATCCATCATGATTCTTTACTTAGAATCCTTTAATTTCAGTATCAATGAAATGCGTGAAATGATGCGCAAATGAGTCCGGGGTCCATGGAGCTTTAGAGTTACCAGACATTCATCTATCAGGATAAGGGAAAACCCCGGAAAAATCCGTACCCAGGTAACTCACACTGACCGATATTCGAACTCGCGACCCCTTGAACTTGAGGCGGTCACGTAGTAGTCTAATATGTTATTTGTCACAACGAAACCGTAAAGAAGAGTGATAGTTTGGCCTCTTGTTTAATTCGCAGTGTGGTATATTTTCTTCTGAAATACACAAAACTAGCCGACCTTTCTCACAATAGAGGGCAGCGCTGTTAGAACAATATATGGTGATGTTTTTGCAACAGTCATCAGCAACTAGGAGGGGGGCAGAGTTAAAAAAAGAAAAAAAAGTCATATTTCTGGCTATTTTATAAGAACGACTTATTACGGAACTACAAACAATTTTTCATTGAATTATACCTTTCAAAAATATTCCATGTTGTGTCGCAGAATATTATTTTGTTAGTGTGTGGGTTACGCAGATTCGGAAATCTAGCTTGCAGAAATTCAAAACAACCTTTGCTACACTTAAAAGACCTGAAATTGACATCCAGCTATCTTCAAGGCGGACTTCATGCTTTGCTGCACGAAAACAAATGAATGAGATCACTGCGGTAGACTTCAATCGTCGACTGTCGCTATTATTAACAAACAACTGCCGCTTCAAACACCATGCGGGGTAATTAGGTTTCTAGAATGCCGCAGACCTGCCGAGAAGTTTTTTGGCAACAACAATGGACCGAACCTCTGGAGCCTCTCTGTCTGTTTCTCTCCTGCCCACGCACCCGACTCCGACTTGCGGCAGCAGCACAGCAATGCCATGCAGTGACAATATGATATTCGATTATGATTTGTGCCAAGGTAAAGTGATAAGCTACGACCAACGGCTACATTTGTAATGAAGTTGTAGATGAAATCGATAGCTGTTAAATGGTTTAATAATTCAATGTTGGCATAAACCACGGCACTTACTAGCTTTTATAGCAAGCGTAATAGCTTTAGCCATGTTTATTAATAAAGATAAAATACTAACATACTTAAACTTAGCACCAGTGGTTTCTAACACCCTAGTGAAGTTATGAAGCGATTGCTGGTTCTCACACACCTCAAGCAGCACTGGAGTTCAAAAGGTTAAATCCTACAAGAATATGATGATCGAGTGAAATTATGTTTCTGCGCAGAGGTGTTCTCCGGACCTGAGGTAATGGGCCAAACGTTTTTAAAACCTCCATTTCACTTCCTTCATCCAATGACTAAGATATTACAAAGCAAACTATATTAAGCTGCACTAATCTGATGAAAATATGATCTTATAATGTCGGCAATAAACTTCATCATTAAAGCAAGTTGCAGGAAAAATTTGAAACGAGACACCTGTGTAGCCCTCATGTATTCTATGCAGCACTTCTAAGCTTTCCAGCCTCCGTTGTTCCTAAGACACACACAATGGTGTACCTATTCAAAATGTGGGTATAGTGTTACTTTATGGTGAAGCAAGATGTAATGCAGTGGAAACAAAATGGCTGCAACAAGAGAGATTTCCAGGAAGAGGATGTACTACGGAGTCTTCACAAAGCAGGATTAACCAAAACAACAATAGCACATTAGAGTAAAGTCAAGACATTGCACCATGACATCGCTACCATCTACACATACACAAGAGAGTCTAAGAATACGATAAAAATTGTGGGTGATGTTTTCCTAATGGTTATTGTAACCCGTGAAAACTGACACAGGGTTCTTAGGCAATATATCGTTTAGCGATAAAGCCACGTTCCACAATAACAAAACTGTACACGAACACAATATGGAGTATAAATACGCACATTGGCTGGGATGGATGGATGGATAATTGGGTTTAAGGGCGCTGAACTACAAGGTCATAAGCGCCCTTGAAGTCCAATGGGGTTAAAATCAAACTAAAAGGCTAAAACTGTCAGTTAAATAAAGACAAGATAAAAACCCGTAGAATGGTACCTCGAAGACTAAATTATTGCTTAAAACCATGAAAACACTAAAATTCCAATTTAAAGGGTCCTATATTCTAAAATGTAAATTTAAAATGAAATCGAAAACCTTGGTCACCGCTTGCTCGTCGTCCGCCAGGGTCTCCGCCATGCTAGCCGGCACCTTGAGAGACCTGCGGAGACGTGCTAACCTAAAACAATCTAAAAGTAGGTGGGGGACCGTCAGATATGAACCGCACAGCGGGCAAACAGGTCCTGGGGTCCTACTTAATAAAACACTATGACTAAAATAGCAGTGACCAATACGCAGCCGAGTCAATATCACCTCCTCCTGCCGGGATAAAAGACAGGAGGTCGCCCAGTGAATCGGAAACACCTTCACGGTCCTCAGCTTGTTGCCGCGCAGAACCGACCACTAATCGCGGCAGCACGAGTGCGTCGCCCTACGGACAACAAGCCTGCAGTCTTCCGAGGTGGCCAAGGGGAAGGTAGCACCAGGTGCTGTGGCGGCCACCTTAGCCGCCGAATCCGCCCTTTCATTACCCTGCAAGCCAACGGGACCAGGAACCCATGCACACACCACGCTTACGCCAGAGACGTACAAGACGTGGAGGGCGTCCTGGATACGCTGTACAGGGGGATGGTGAGTGTACAGCTCACGAAGTCTATGAAGGGCACTAAGGGAACCACTCAAAATGAGGGAATTACCCAACTTTCGGCGGCGAACATGTAAAATGACTCGGTAGATCACGTAGAGCTCTGCGATGTAGGTGGATTTGGTGCCTTGTAGACCGATTGTAAAGGGTTTGGCTCCATGGACGTACGCACACCCAACAACTATAGAGCTTTTGGACCCGTCGGTAAAAATTAAGCTAAGATCCTTATAGTCCGATAAAAATTCTAAAAACAAACTACGGATACTACACGTGGGGATCGTAGACTTCCGGTACACCGCAAACCCAAGATCTACAGGGGGTGCTGCACGCAACCAAGGAGGATACACCCATTCACCCTCAGGATACATCCTAGGTATCTCGAGTGCATACCTCCCAAGAAGCTCCCGGAAGTGGAAACCTGGCGGCGTTGGCTTTACACGTGTTTCTATATCGCACGTCAAAGTAGGAATCAAAAAAGGGTACATACGTCGGATGCGAGAGCATGGTTTTTAAGCCACAGCCATAATTCCCCAGCAAAACATCCCACCGATAGCGATGAGAAGGTTCCGCCGCCTCGGCATAGAGGCTTACAACTGGGCTAATTGGAAAACATTGGCTGGGAGACGACGCATTTCAGTTGTAATAATGTATGACGTGTGGTGTGGAATTCTAGACGAACAACCAATAATATCCTATGATTCGAAGGTAAATGCATAGGACGTTGATATTATCATAAGATATGCCGCTAATGAAACTGACGGGAATGCGGTATCAGCAAAATGGAGTACCGCAATACTGGACTTGCAAAGATATTGTATAAGGACGAAGGGGTCCAATCGCCTGGCCCGCTAGATTTCCTGATATATTTGTCTGGAGTATGTAAAGGGTCTATACAGAAGAAATACAAATTTCAAATTAATTACAGTCACTAATCAGCAAAGGCTGTAGGCATATTACACCACACATATTGCAGCACACAAAACCTTCTCAATAGAGGTGCTTTGTACTGTGTATTAACGAAACAGGACGAATTTCAAGCATTTAATTTATTAATAAAGTAACTTTTGGGCTAATTTTATTCTTAAACGTGACTGCAAATGTGCTAAAATGTTAATATTGTTATGATGTTTCTGTGGCTCCTAATTACTGTTTTATAATTTCTATAAATCTGTTAAATGTAATGAATTAAATTCCAATTAAGTCATATGAAACAAGAAATTGATTTCCTATGGTTTACTTCGCCTGAGTGTGCATACATTATTAAGATAAAATATTAATACCTTAATAAAAATAATAACACTTTATCAAAATTTAATTTATTATAATTCATGACTCCTATTATTTTCTGAACTTCATACTTACACTAAGTAAGAAAATATATACTATATTCCAGCCAAAATTTGGTTAGCATGTTTATACCTGAAGTACGTGAGGCTCCGTAAATAAAAAAGTTTATTAACTTTGGAAAACGACTGATACTGTGAGTGTAAATATGTGTATGTATGCAAAAATCCTATGGTAATTTTTAAAGAAGTCTCCTCAATCTCCCGAGCTCTTACAACCAACAGTACAAAAATGTAGAAGGAACAGAATGTGCTTATGTACTTTGCATAAGTGGCAAACCAAAGAAACAAGACAAAATCTTGTTGTAACAAAAGTATTCCTTAAATAACGTAATATTTTGTTGTTCTATTTTTGGTACACTGTTTTCGAGGTGTTTGCTGCCAATGGTGCGATTTTTCTTTTTTTAATTAGGTGTACGTTTCTCAAATGGGAACCCGCCGTTCAGACTGAAAAATTCAATGTCATAGCCGGGATTTGAATCACGTATAGCCCAATCTCCATCCGATTCCTCTAACCACTAAGCTACCATGGTCAACATGCCAGCACGACATTAAATTATATGACTGGCATTTTTCTCGGTAAACTACTAGGAGTTCTCATATACACTTGAAACAATTACCTTAATGGCAACTTACAACACGTAATGTGACTTTGTGGGTTAGTAGAATTAAAAGGCCGAGTTCAGAAATTAGAAGTCTTGATTATTTTTGTAGAAATACTCTTATAGATCACAGCAGCATTACATTGCATACACCATCAGTCTACCAAGGCCGATGACAATAACAAACCGTGACAGCTAATTACATTGGCTTTCATAACAACACTCTTGTTACGCAACAACTGTCCTGCTGGCGTGTCACAATCCTTTTTATATGTCCATTCATAACTTGAGAACATTCACGAACAAACAAGAAAAACAATCACTCTCCGTCAATCGAGATATCTCTAGAAACTTCGAGACATGAAATTCTAGCTGTGGCGGCGAGTCCTTTATCTGAGAACATTGTTTGTCGCCTTTGTGATCACTCGCCGCGTTAATGCTAACTGCTCATGCAAGCTCTTGAAACATTATCCGCCGTCTATTATCTATTTCTGCCGAAACGTTTGTGCCCAGTACCGCGACAGAAAGTATTTTAAGTCCCGAAGCTTATAGTTGAAACCACTATTAGTCCAATCAGTAGAAGTTAATTCCTCGTTCATACTAGCCATGTGGTATTTCCTGGTTATGGCAATGGATTTTTCACTCTCATTCTACCTTTTCAAGCTTTGGGTTACACATGGCTAGTATGAAAGGACAACTAATTTCCAAGACCTTGTTTGATTTTTCCCATCCTGTTGACTAGTAATAAGATATTTCAAATCAATTACATTAGTGACTAGCTCTGATTTTACTATTGCAAAAGCCCAAGCATTGCCTGTTCTCACTGCACTCACAAGGAAGTATCTAAAAGGGCATTTCTGCTAATGTCTGCCTCAATTGACATGTACGTAGAGGAATAAATATTTGCAAGGATAGTTTGTATAGAAGTGAGTATAGCAAACATAAGTTCAACATCTTAGATTTTTGTCACTGCGTAGCAATGTACACAGTCAACAACGTAAAATAGCTTGTCCCCATGGCTAGAACATGTTTTAGAAATAAATTTGGATACTGAGCCAGTCTGAAATAGCAAGACACAAGTTCACCAAAAATCTTGAGACCGCTGCTGCAATGAATACTTGAAATGATTGTGGAATGATATGGAGATAGCCCGTTGATGCATAAACGGCGTAGAAGTGAGCTGGCTTACTAAAACGTCCGGCAGGATTAGCTAGGCAGCACTCATGTCAACATGTACGGGGTTTCATCGGCCGAGGAAATCTCGCCGGAGTCATATATGATTCATAATGTTCATATTACAATGCAGGTACTGGGGGAATTTGCTTGAAGCAATGGTTTTCACCTTGTCCTCTGTCTCATTTGTGGCAACTCTTGCATAGAACATCAATACCGAAGTTACACTTCACACTTCGGCAACACTTCTTACAGCTAAGTGCACACTTCTGACCTTTGAACATGCCATTTTTCTTCTCAACCTCCCAAATCTTATCTATAAATTTTGAAAGCTCTGGCGTTCTACGTCACATGGTGAAGTGTGTTTGTTCCTCCTTATGCATTTTACACTTTGGATTTCACTTTTCACAAACCATAAACTACTTGCTACTTAAAGTATTATATTCCTTACAAATATTCTATTCTAGATTTGCTACGACATACGCCCAGGCTATCTCTATGCAAAAACCAACACTTTAAAACATATCTCTGCTTTCATTTGTATGTATGTGAGCAATAAAGCTTAAAAGCTGTTAATTTTTTATTTACGTTTTGGAGTCTTTCAAGGATAGGGCACAAACATTTAGAGAAGTTTCCCCCACTCCAAAATATTCTTCACTTCAAAGAAGTTTCGCTATTTTTCTACTTTCACTATAGGATTTCACTTTAAGCATTTTACATAAAAACCATTATTTTAGTGCATTTTTATGGTAAATAAAACGCACTTCTTAATTTCTATGAATAGTCTTTGAGTACTCTTCATTCCTGCTGACTTAATAGAGCTTAATAGAAGAGCTTTTAAGTGAGGTGAAATACAGTTAAAATGTCATTGAAAATGTTCATATTGTTCATATTCGTTTTGTGTAACATTGTAATTATTTTTATTAAAGAAAATATTCGAGCAACTTTTAGTGGAATTAACTATGCTTGAAGAACTATATGCTTATTTTTGAATGTTTTCTTCATATAAAATAAACAACTCAAGGCAAACTTTGACGGCAGAGTCAATATACCAAGTATGATGAGCAGAGGTCTTCTATGAATCCTGGCTGGCCCACTGCATAAAATTCTAATTGCTTTCCTTTGTAATAAAAACAATTGAAGTTCAGAAGTATGATTTCCCCATAGAAATATTCCAGAACTAAGATGGCTATGGATTTGGGCATGGTATACTGCCAATAAAGATTCAGGACTTTCTTTAAGTATTTTCAGACTAAATAACCCTCTACTAATTTTAGTAGATATGCATTCAATATGACTTTGCCAATCCAAGCAACATTCAACAAAAATGCCGAATTATTTCGCATACCTTTTTGAATCAGTTACAGAAGGATAAGAGAATTGTCTGTTTCAACTGTTTTCCTAGCATTTAAATTTAAATTATTAGCACTGCACCGTTGTTTTACTATACTTTAGTTTTATTTACATAAAAACCTGCTATATCATCAGCAAAGAAGTATTTATTAGGGCACAAATCCTTAATTGCAAAAGGTAAGTCGTTTATATAAATAAACATAATTGGACACAGAATTGACCTCTGGGAGACTCAACATATCTGCAGTCTAAATTCACACAAGTTATCATTCAAGTTGACACGTTGGAATATAAAGTTGCCCTTACTTATACTACATCCATAAAATTTAGGTTTTTTACAAGCATTTAGTTTAATTAATGCACACATCTACTCGTAAAGTGAAACTTTGTTGTGACATTAACCATTTCCGAATTGGTCAATGTTGTTTATTTATTTAAATGTTGAAATAGCTTCTATCCGCTATCCTTTTAGACTTCTTGTCCTTTATAAGCAAAGTTTGCAGAAGTGTGAAAAGAAAAATTTCTATGTATGCACCTCATCAAATTCTTCATTCGGCGATTTCTTCTTTGGAGTTTTAGACTTCCCCGATGCCTGGATCAGTCGTCTGTCGAGGAGCGAATATACTTTCGAATCGTGGCATAAGTAGCAAAATTGAAAAATATCAAAAGAAATGGATGCAGCATATACAAAGAATGTCCGAAACAAGACTGCCTAAGATTGCATTCCAATATCAGCCACAAGGAAAGAGAGATGTTGATAGACCTAAAAAGAGATGGAAGGAGCAATTGTGAGACGGAACGGGCACTCTGCCCATGCCGTGAAGAAGAAGAAGAAGAAGAAGAAGAGGAAAAAGAAGAGGAGGAAGAAGAAGAAGAAGAGGAGGAGGAGGAAGAGGAAGAAGAAGAAGAAGAGGAGGAGGAGGAAGAGGAAGAAGAAGAAGAAGAGGAGGAGGAGGAAGAGGAAGAAGAAGAAGAAGAGGAGGAGGAGGAAGAGGAAGAAGAAGAAGAAGAGGAGGAGGAGGAAGAGGAAGAAGAAGAAGAAGAGGAGGAGGAGGAAGAGGAAGAAGAAGAAGAAGAGGAGGAGGAGGAAGAGGAAGAAGAAGAAGAAGAAGAGGAGGAGGAGGAAGAGGAAGAAGAAGAAGAAGAGGAGGAGGAGGAAGAGGAAGAAGAAGAAGAAGAGGAGGAGGAGGAAGAGGAAGAAGAAGAAGAAGAGGAGGAGGAGGAAGAGGAAGAAGAAGAAGAGGAGGAGGAGGAAGAGGAAGAAGAAGAAGAAGAGGAGGAGGAGGAGAAGACGAAGACGAAGAAGAGGAGGAGGAGAAGACGAAGACGAAGAAGAGGAGGAGGAGAAGAGGAAGACGAAGACGAAGACGAAGAGGAAGACGAAGAGGAAGACGAAGAGGAAGACGAAGAGGAAGACGAAGAGGAAGACGAAGAGGAAGACGAAGAGGAAGACGAAGACGAAGACGAAGACGAAGACGAAGACGAAGAGGAAGAGGAAGACGAAGACGAGGACGAGGACGAGGACGAGGACGAGGACGAGGACGAGGACGAGGACGAGGACGAGGACGAGGACGAGGACGAGGACGAGGACGAGGACGAGGACGAGGACGAGGACGAGGACGAGGACGAGGACGAGGACGAGGACGAGGACGAGGACGAGGACGAGGACGAGGACGAGGACGAAGACGAAGACGAAGACGAAGACGAAGACGAGGACGAAGACGAAGACGAAGACGAAGACGAAGACGAAGACGAAGACGAAGACGAAGACGAAGACGAAGACGAAGACGAAGACGAAGAAGAAGAAGAAGAAGAAGAAGAAGAAGAAGAAGAAGAAGAAGAAGAAGAAGAAGAAGAAGAAGAAGAAGAAGAAGAAGAAGAAGAAGAAGAAGAAGAAGAAGAAGAAGAAGAAGAAGAAGAAGAAGAAGAAGAAGAAGAAGAAGAAGAAGAAGAAGAAGAAGAAGAAGAAGAAGAAGAAGAAGAAGAAGAAGAAGAAGAAGAAGAAGAAGAAGAAGAAGAAGAAGAAGAAGAAGAAGAAGAAGAAGAAGAAGAAGAAGAAGAAGAAGAAGAAGAAGAAGAAGAAGAAGAAGAAGAAGAAGAAGAAGAAGAAGAAGAAGAAGAAGAAGAAGAAGAAGAAGAAGAAGAAGAAGAAGAAGAAGAAGAAGAAGAAGAAGAAGAAGAAGAAGAAGAAGAAGAAGAAGAAGAAGAAGAAGAAGAAGAAGAAGAAGAAGAAGAAAGAAGAAGAATCGTGGCATATTCAGGGTGCAGTCAATGGCTAGTATGGCGGTGAAGAAGGAAATAAATGTGATGAAACTGCTGCCAGGAGAACTGGGATTGAAATTATCGAATTCAGCATCATCCCAGTGATTAAAGTCAATCGCACAGGATTACTTCTAGCCTGAAAAATGACGATTGTGTACATACCGTAACTGTACACATACCCAAAGGTTGTATTAAATAAATAATATATATACATATATATATATATTAATAAAAAACCAACTACAAAAAACAGAACGAAACTATACAAAACAAAAAATACTAATCAAAAATAATAATATTAAAAAAATTAATATATATGATAATAAGTAAATAAAGTACAAATATGACATATACTAACAGTATTACAATTAGCAAGTAACGACAAATTGTAAACACCTGCATACGAATCCTAATCAAGCAAAAAAAAAAAGGGGGCCATCCCCCCTCAACTCCAAATAAAGTCAAAGCTGAAGAGGGTACACCCCTGAAGAAGCCATAGGGCGTAATAAGCCAGGGTGAAATAAACCCATGGGCGAAATAAGCCCTAATATCCCCCTGTAGTAGTATTTGGCTCTGGCGTTTGAACCAGGGACCTCCCGAAAGCGAGTCCGTTCAAACTATAATAATCAATGATGTAGAAAAGAATTTGAAAAGCTCAATAAGCTATTGAATAACAATAAAACGTAGCCGTTTTAAGACACTCAGGGATAGCATTTGTGGATATTTTCTCGAACATAAATTTTCGACACGCATTTCGACAACCCTTGTATTTTCTCTAGTAGAAGGCCTTTATAACGTAGAAAGTGTCAGAAAAGTTTTTAAATTTGCCACAGCTGAACTAATTTTAACGAAGGTAGAAACATTAAAGTTACTAACTAGTTTAATGAAAATAAGCCGGCGGTGGACGAGCAGATTGCCATTTCTTTCACTGGCTGACGCTGAAGATAAAACAGCTCGCAGCACTAGAAAGAATTGAACAAACGCAAGAGGTTCCAAAAGAACATTACTTACTGTTGTATATCTGTAGACTTCTCTAACAGATGCTATGTGCTGCTGTTACTCGGGCTAACGTATTCAAATAAGGCCCATAATGTACGGCTTTTTTCTTTCTGGAAAGAAACACGGCCCATACATTCTGTAGCGACTCATTCGGTACATTTTGGACCTTCCATTACAAGCTTAAAAGAGATGCGTAGATTTCCTCCGCATATGATGTATTCACTCTTAATGTAGTAGCTCCGTGTGTGTGGAGTAATTTCCTTTAAAAGCCTTCTTGCATCTCTTAGTGCATGATGTAAATGTCTACGGAACCTATTTGTGAACGTTAATATAGTGTGAAGAAAACTTGGAGCACCACGGAACAATATGTAAACAGTATATAGGGTGCACCAAACTCGTCCCTCCCATAAACTTATTTTAGACATCATGCCGAGCAAGACAGCTCAGGTATTAGCGTCTATGGTTCGCATTTGGGTGGTTGTGAGTTCCACCTTCCTCATCCATGTTTTTTTGGGTTGGGATTTCCGGTATCACTAGGCAGAGGTTTAAAAGTTTCATTACATCCCTCGATTTTACCACTTCCATTCTCATTTTAATTCGCCCTTCATCCGATTGTTACTTTCAGGTTTTCAACCGCGTTGACAGTGTCTCGGTGCTTCAAGGAATAGGACTTGCACTTTGTAAAC